>JAWNKY010002784.1:0-172240 GCA_035041765.1 Drosophila algonquin
TTCTTCGGTATGCAGCGCACATTCGTCTATTAAGGAGATTCAACGCAATGTTACCTCTCTGTGGTCATCGAGCCGCTAAACAATAGGCCTAACTTAAAACTATATGTAGAATATTCAATGCACAGGAAACGCCATCGTTCGGCAGCGCTGATGCGCTCTCCCTCTGTAAAGGGTGCTCTCCCTTTGTAAAGGGTCTCTGCAGCCGCCGCTTCGGTATTAGCTTTGCTTAGTCTACGGGGCCAATTTAGTAATCTGCTTCTAAATTGGTTGCATTTCATCTAGTTCTGTACATTTATCTGGCCGGGCAAATAGCAAGCAATCGGCTTCCGCTAGCCGCCTGTATAAATAAACATTATTCAATTTGAAACAATTCGCGTTATTATTTTGGACAAAAAATATGTGACAAAAAAGATTGGCATCTTAAATAGTAAGGTCGAATGTAAATATTAAAAAATTCTAAATTCTTTTTTAGTCAAACTTACGTTTGTGCAAAATTTCAAGTCTATAGCTATATATTTCGGTTTTATAGATTTAAGAAAAAATATTGACCTCTGAGGGGTGAAGAGGTCAAGGGGGTGATGGAGTCCAATTTCAAAACTAAATAATCCGAAATTCTACAATAGTCTAATTAACATATGTGACAAATTTCAGCTCTCTAGCTTTTAAATTCGATTTTATGCACCAAATTCGGGCTTTGCGACCAATGAGCACCAGGCAATTACGTGCCGCATAGATGAAGCCACCACCAGACGGATACGGCACAGAGCCTGAAACATTGAAGAAATGGACACACAGTGCCTGCTACTAATGTTTGAGCTAAACAGCGAAGAAATCCATGGAGATGCGGAACGACGGGCCAACATGCTAGCGCACATCATAGAATATTGCTAATCTAAGAAAAGGAAGCCACGCAGCAAGGCGACGGTACCAGAGAGCCGCGAAAAATGGAAGGCAAGACCCCAAGACTCCGGAGCAGCACAGGAAGGAGCTGAGGTACTCGCCAACTATCACAAACAGCGGACCAAACTCAACAAGGAAATCAAACGCAGCAAGTCAAAATGCTGAACGGATCTGTGCGACGAAGCGGACGTACAGCCTTTCGGCCTAGCCTACAAACTGGTGATGGGTAAGCTATCGCGTAAGGCAATACCCACCTACCCGGAACTTCTGACAAAAATCGTAGAAACGCTATTCCCAACACAAGCTGAACTAACCTATGAGCCCACCACGCAGCTGGGAACATCCCCAATGCAACAAATCGACTCTGATGAGCTTATAAAGACAGTCAAGAGCTTGAAGACGGGCAAAGCGCCAGGTCCCGACGGCATACCCGCTAAAGCAGTCCAAGCGATAGCTTCAGCATTTTCGGATTCGGTGGTTGGAATATTCAACCGATGCATGCAAGAACGAGTCTTTTCCTTGCGCTGGAAGCTACAGAGGCTCGTGCTCCTTCCGAAAATAGGCAAGGACCCTAAAGATCCCTCAGGATATAGACCGCAGTGCATACTAGACGCAACGGGGAAACTCTTCGAGAGAATCATAGCAAGCATGATGGAAACTGAGATCGCTAGCCACCAGGGTTTATCCGACCTCCAATTCGGATTCAGGAAGCGGGGAGCACCATCGACACCACAAAAATTGTCGTAAGCATGGCCCGAGAAGCTTTAGCAGGAAAGAGTTGGCGCGGCGGTACCAAAAAGTACTGCCCGGTAACCACTCTAGTATAAAAAACGCATTCAATTCTGCGAGATGGCCAAAAATCTCTCCAGCCTCGGTACACACCAGTACATGGTGAGCCAGGTGGTGAGTTTTTTAAAAGCAGAGTGCTAGTATACAACACTTCGGCGGAACAAAAAACGAAGCACATAACAGGTGGCGTCCTTCAAAGCTCTGTACTCGGACCGCAACTATGCAACGTAATGTACGACGGCATCCTGCGATTGGAAACACCGGCCGGCTGAGCATCGTTGGATGCTGAAGATATTGCAATTGTAACAGTTAGCAAAACCGTGGAATATGTAGAGCAGAACACAAATGAAACAATCAGGCGAGTAATGTGTTGGCTACAGGAAAATGCCCTCAGCTTGGCAGCGCATAAAACCAAAACAGTCCTGATTAGTTCCAAAAGAAAGGTCGAGACTGCCAGATTTGCGATTGGCTTGGATGAAATTGAGTCGTCCCCAGCAATAATATACCTAAGCGTACTCCTGGACCACAGACTAAGTTTTATACAGCATCTTGAAGTCACAGGAGACAAAGCTTGCCGAGGAACAAATTCGCTAACTGGCATAATGGCCAACATTGACGGTCAACGTCAGCGGAGCAGACGGCTTATTAGCTTCGTCGTCAGAGCCATCATCATGTACGCAACTCCAATTTTGGCACCAGCTATGGAGCTCCCAGCGTACAGCCGCACCTGCAGGACGGCCTACCGAAGATGCGCACCGTCTCCGATGATGCTGCCCTTGAACTGGCTGAAATGGCACCTCTACAGGCCTCTACTTGCCGCTGCAACCAACGTCGAAGACCAGGACCGGAGAGAAGAGGAAACTCACCGCAGATGGCAAGAGCGTTGGTGTGCCACAGACAACGGCATTTGGACAAGACGTATTATTCCGAACCTGAGGCCGTGGGTGAGTAGAAAATTCGGAGAAAGATTTGAATCTCACGCAGCTCTTATCAGGACATGGATGCTTTAAAGCCTATCAACATAGGTTCAAACAAGAGACCGATCCGTTTGCACACTCTGTGCACGGACCTTAGAAGACGCCGAACATGTATTTTTTGTCTGTCCGAGAATTGCAGCAGAGCGGGAAGAGCTTAGCCTAGGCATTGGGAGGCCATTTATAGTCAATAGCTTAATGGATACCCCACTAAGCTCGCAAAACAATTGGGATGCCGTGAGCACCTACGCTGCAGAGATCATCCAATCCTTGCGACGCGCTGAAAGACAGCAAAACAGAAATTCAAATCCTAAACAGGATCTAGTGACGTCTTTTATGCCATCTCCATCTCGCAAAGTAGGGACACGGAGGGTAGGACACGAAGAGTAGGAGGGTTTTGTAGTAGATGAGGTAACTCCACGTCCCACACTTATCAACTTTTAATGCTTTTCCCCCCTATACAAAAAAAAACAAAACGTAGCAGATGATTGGAGCCTTATTGCGTGCATACGATTTATAGAAAAATGGGTCACAGAAGTCTACGCCTCAAAGGCATGAGAACCGTCGAACCGCTCCACCATAATATGCTATAATACTCTAGGCTTCATTCGAAAGCATCTTACGCACTTGTTCACTGCCTGGTTTACCTTCTTTATCCCCCAATAGGCCAAAATTGGGATCGAATTAGTCAAAGCAACGCTCAAGGTCCAGTGTGCAGATTCATGAATGTAGGAGATTATGGCGATGGCTGCTGGGCAAAATAATTGGATGACGGCCAGCAAAATTCAACGAAAATTTTGTCAGTCGACCATCAACCCTGAGAGGACCAAAATGATCCATGACAACGAGTGACCTAAATGACCAGATGAGGAGACTGATCCCCTCCACCGGAGTGACTTCATGTCCTCCCATAGCTGATTACGCTGGACTAGGCGCAGCAATAACTGGATTCCATGTTCAATGTCCGAGACAATGAGTACGGGGCCCCGAATGCGGTTGCAAAACTTGTGAATGTATCTGAAAACGCGTTGCAAGGAAGCAAACAAATTCGCATTCTTGGAGTTAGCTATAATGTCCTTGTAGGGCCATTTAAACAGAAAAGCCTTCCGGCAAAGCTCAAGACCTGACTTATCTGGTAATACCGTGGGTGGCCAGTCATCTGAGCGGCCTCAAAGAAATGGAAGTCCAAGAGCCCAAAGGAGCTACTCGTTCAGCTCAGTCGGAAGAGAGAATGTCGGCTGGGTTTAAAGCTGTGGGAACATATCGCCAGGCCATGTTGTCTGTTATTTCCTGAATCGCTGCCATTCTACTTGCGACAAATATATAGAACATTGACGACTCGTCCCGAATCCAGGAGAGTGCAACCACAGAATCACACCAACAGTAACACCTTCCCTTGAAGACATTCATTCCAGCTTTTTCAGATATGAGCCTAGCCAGCAACTCCGCTCCACAAAGCTCCAACTTTGGCACCGTAAGTGTTTTCAAAGGAGAAACACGAGATTTGGCACAAAGTAAGTGACTGCTGGCATGCTGACCTTTTGACACGACATAAATGCATGCACCATAAGCTGTGACGCCCAGCGCCATATCCACAGTGCCGGCGCCACAATATAGCTGACCTACATTCCTAACTTACTTATAAAACAACTTAAGGTATTCGATTCCAAAATACGCGCCAAAACTACCAGTGGGACCAACACCAGACAGTAAACGGTCACACTAGCCAACAATAATGCCAGTGTGACCGGAGCACGATCGCCAACGGCCACACTATCAGCTGGAACTCAGAACGCGTTACGATCCAAGGCAGGCGCTAGCCCTAACTCCACGGGCCAAGAGCTGACGTCATGAATAAAAGGAGCATCGCCAGCTCGATTCGAGCCAGTCCATCCGGACTCGCCAGCTCGGCAGTCTAACTCGGAACAGCCTGGGATTAACTTCCCAACATATTTTACAAACGGTGCTCGTACCACAGGTAAAAGCTCTGCTTTTCTATTTTAAGAACCGTTTTTCGTCCGTCTGATTCAGCGGAGCTGGCTCAGCGGTCGGTGGATCGATGCAACGAATTTATTTGTTGCCTCGGCGACAAGCAAGTAATACACTTGGGTGGATTTTGGCTGAATAGCGGTTCTTTATTGAGTGTCTTAAGGCTATCTTACGGCTTTGACGCCGCGCTTCCCTCCGCCGCTGTTCCCTCCGCTCCCAGACGAGGACCTCCAGCGTGCTCCGGATGTATATCCTATTTTCCTCTCGCTCCGCTTGCGTCAACTCCGCCTCCACCGGCCTCGACGACCACTTGGCCGACGCGTCCGCTGGCTTCGATGCCGCCTCTGCCGGCCTGGCTGCCTTCGCCGCCGACTTGGCCGACGTGCCCGCGGGCTTCGATGCCGCCTCTGCCGGCCTTGACACCTTCGCCGGCTTCGCTGCCGACTTGGCTGACGTGTCCGCTGGCTTCGACACCGCCTCCGTTAGCTTTGACGATGACTTCGCCGGTGGCTTTGACGCCGACCGCGCGGCCTTCGCTGCCGGCATCGGGACTGATGGCCTTGGCCTTGATGCCGGCCACGTGGGCTCTACCGGCGGCTGCTCCGACCTCGCCGCCGTCCGTCTCCGCTGCGCCTCCAACATGGCCTTCTTCTCGGCGCGCGTGAGCGCCGGGGCCACAGCCACGCACACGACGTCGTCGCTGTCCTCTGCCTCCATCCCTCCGGGCGATACTTCCGGCGTCGGCGTTGCCCGCGGGGACCAGGGTGACCCACCGAGCGGCCATAAGCTCGAGCTCCGGCGTCTCGCCCCGAATCCACCGCTCTCCACGCGAGAGCTCCGCACGTCGCTGGCGATGAGCTCGGGCTTCCAACCTCTTGTTCTGCTGCTCCAAATATTTTTTCAAAAACTCCTGCATTTTCCAAAAAAAACCTTTTTTTTTCCCACGTGATGTTCCTTGCTGCTAATGGCGACAAAATGATCGATGGTTCCAACAATCTTCCACCGACAGCCCTATTTCGCTGCGCTTCCCATCGTTCCATCGTACGGTACTTCCCTCTGTTCCTCTCGCGTGATCCCGTTGCTCTCCTCTCTCTTGTTCGCCGCGATACCCTTTTCTATCTGGGACCATTGTTTTCTTGGCCGATTGTGGCTGTTCGTGTCGAATATCATATTCCCTATCCCCCTTTACTTTTTTTTATAATTTTTTTTTTGTTAAAATTTTTGTTTTCCTTTGTATAATTTACTATTATTTTTATTTATTTATTTATTATTATTTCTTTTTTTTATGATCCATCTACTCTAATCATGGCCTTCCATATGCGGCGCCGGTCCCGGGCCGATCGACCCCCCGGCAGCCCAGGTGAGTATCCAGATCCGAGTCCTCCTACTGATTTCGGCCCATCTTCCATACCGTCCCGCGTCCCTGGTCCTGGATGTCAACCGCCGAAATTGCCCGTTGCTACGAGATCAAACGACCTTCCGCCCGGATGCACCCAGCAATACGACCCTGGCTCGCCGAACCGCCACCCCGTGTCCTGCGTGACACCTCCTAGAGTCGGTCCTTCTCTTTGGTAGCCATCCTCAGCCTACTGCTCCTCTGGGCCCTTCCCCGCTTCACCAAGCTCCTCTGTCGCTTCTTCCTCCTCATCTTCCGTTTGCGGCTTCAATTCGGCGATGTGGGCTGTCCGTGTATGTTTGTCGCCCTCCTTATTCAATCTGCATATCACCGGCGAGGTGAAATCCACCACCCGATCGGCCCGTCGTACCTACCGCTCCAAGTTTCGTCGCACCAACTGGAACAGCTCCCGCAACTTAATCGCGTTTTCGTCTGGTGTGTGGGTTTTTTGCCCAGTGCCGAGTGTCTCCTCATCGTACAACGCATTTGGCAGAAACTTTTTAAGAGCGACTCGCATATGACTCTCTCTCCGCACTTTGGCGGATTGTGGGAAGCGGCCGTGAAGACTGCAAAGCATCATCTGCACCGCTTAGTTCGGCCCTCTGTGCTTGACTTTAACGAGCTGCGCACTCTGATCTGTCAGATCACGAAAATTGTTAATTCTCGCGCTTTGCTCTCGCTTTTAGAAAATCCTGCTGACTTAGATGTCCTGACTCCTGCTCATCTGCTTTTAGGCGGTCCACACGAAGCAATCCTCGAGCCCGATCTGACGAAGCTGAACTATAATCGTCTGGATGGCTGGCAACGGGTCACTCAACTGCAGCAGATATTCTGGAGCCGCTGGCGCGAAGAGTATCAGTATCTAACTCTGTTGCAAGAGCAGTCGAAATGGCGGACTCCCACGCAAAATCTTTGCGTAAACAATCTCGTTCTGATTAAGGACGAGAATCTTCCTCCAATGCGTTGGCCACTAGCTAGAGTGGTCGAGGTCGTCAAGGGCAAGGATGGAGTGTGCCGCGTAGCTGATTTGAAGACTGCCACAGGAACCATCAGAAGGGCCGTTACCCGGCTATGTTTACTGCCCCTCAAGGAGTCTGTTGAAAGACTGGCTTCCAACGGGGGGAGTATGTTCGGTCCAACCGCTAATCAACAGGCCTAACTTAAAACTATACATACAATACAATACAATACAATATTCAATGCACTGTAAACGCCCACGTTCGGCAGCGCTGCTGCGCTCTCCCTCTGTAAAGGGCGCTCTGCAGCCGCCGCCTCGGCTCTAGCTTTGATTAGCCGACGGTGCTAATTTCAGTAATCTGCTAACCTCTCTGCGCATTGGTTGCATTTGGATCTCGATTACACATTTATCTGGCTGTGCTAAGAGCAAGCAATCGGCTTCCGCTAGCAGCCGCCGGTATAAATAAACAGCTATTACATTTGAACATTATTATTAGCATTAATATTTTGGACAAAAATAGGTGGCAAAAAAACTTGGCGTCTCAAACAATCTCTATAAAGCAATAATTGTAAAACTATCATTCCACAGCACGAAAAAAAATGATGCTGTAACACATAATTTTATGTGCAATGAAACTGTATTTAAGATATTGAAACATTATTCTGCCAGTGAGAACTAGGATGAGGATATGATATTAACAAAATCGTACCAACATAGATTCTTAAAAAAATTTACTCGGCAATAACAACCACACAACTACATCACCAATAATATAACAAACAAAAAAAAACAATTGTAACGAAGGTTTATAACGGGAGTGCATTGGAGAGTGGCACAAACAAATAAATGAATGATGGATTAAAGGTAGGAAATATATGTCGAAGTTTAAACTTTACTTTACTTTAGACATTGAAACATACTAAGTATATAAAATACATGAGTCAAACCCAGTACCAAAATAGACCAAAACGAACATACATAGTTAATTAAATCGTAATAGTTAAGAAATCTGATACATATATCTACTAAACATGCCAAAAGCAATTAGTAGGAAATAATGGTGATGTACGATTTCAAGTAAAGTACTAAATCGAATGGTTAGACCTAAGTAAATAATTAGCTAAGAATTTCCATCCGTTTGAAACTTCAGGAAAAATAAAAAATGAATAGATGACATGCCGCTGATTTCCATTAGTGTCTAGATAAACATGTAATTACCGTCGATTCAAGGTGATCGCTTATAAAATATCACACCATACTGCTAAGGCATAACCGTTTGACCGACCGTCATAAATCTCATCTTAGACTGACACATACTGATAGGTACTTGAATCTACATTGAGTGTCAAATGTCCCAACATCTGTAAGACGATCCTGTGCGACCGTCATAAAATATTTAGGACCTGACCCTCATAATTGTTTAGTCATAAATACAGATACTTCTACCTGAGAGCCCTAAACATAGTCGCCCAACATGTTACTCATCCAAAACTCTGTGTATAAACCGTGCATATTTCACAATATAAATCAGTACGAGAGAAAACTCTCGACGTGTTCATCATCTCACGATGCCCAAGGTTTGTTCGGAAGTACCGATCTAAGCGGCGACACTTTGTTACTGGTATATGAACTGGTGGCATACACGTTGGCTCCAATTTGTTCATAATTCTTAAGTAGGTCTTGAACGATTTTAACGTAACCATCACTCTTTCTGTTACCAAAAAAATTTGTTGTAACCATTCGGAATGAGTTCCAGGCTGCTTTTTAATTCGTAGATAAAATATTTTCAAATCCATCATCTTTTAATAGTTTTCGAATTTGGGGGCCATCAAATACGCCTTCTTTAACTTTTGCCAACGACAGACGTGGAAAAACAGTTTTGAGGTAATTCATCGATTCACCTTCGTAATCCAGTGCTTTAACAAAATTTTGTATCAGTCCTAGCTTAATGTGCAATGGTGGTAATATAATGTCTTGGACTTTCACAAGAGCTGCATTTTGTACGTTGTGATGTCCCAAAGTATTTTCGTTCCGTTTTTCCCAGTTCTTTCTTGAGTAATGCTCTTTTCTATCTCGGCTATCCCATAGGCACAGGAAGCAACAGTATTTTGTATAACCGCCTTGCAATCCAGTTAACATGGCTACAACTTTTAAGTCACACGCGACCTTCCACTGGTGTTCTTTATATTTAATATTTTCAAACAATTTAGTCATTGTTTGATAGGACTCTTTCATATTAACAGCATGGGCGATGGGAATAGACGGCTTTTGATTTCCATTGTGTAGCAAAACAGCCTTTAAACTTTCTTTACTGCTGTCAACAAATAACCTCCAATCGTTTGGGTCGTAATCTTCACCCAGTTCCCTGAAGAGGCCGAAAATGTCGTGACAAACGCACATGTCATCCTTCGTCATATAAAACTGTGCGTGAACCAAGTGACGCGTCCGGAAATGAGTTGTTTTGACATCTTCCTTCAATAAACGGGCATCCTTTAAAATCCAAGATCCAAGAATCTGAGCTTTACTTTTAGGAAGTTCCAGTATCCTCACCAAATCGTTCAATTGTTCCTGTGATAATGGCTTGCAAAATTTATATTCTCCTGATTGGTCATTACTTGAATCCGTTGTTCCATACGACGAAGAAGACATCTCCTCTTTTCTTGTAACTTTTCGGTAAAAACGATTTTTTCTTCTTTGCTGGTTATATACTTTCCACATATGTAGCAAAACGAGTCTGCTCGGTAAGCACATGAAGTTGACCGACTTGGGTTGTCCATTTCAATTAGAAACAATTGGTATTTTTCGAAAACACATGATCGTATTCTGCTGGAAGTCAGAACTACACTGAGGCTGGTATACTATAGGTACAGAGTTATATATCCTTTTTTATGAATAGCTTGAAGGAGAAAGGTCAAATATCTGCGGGACCAGCACCTGTGAAGGAAAAAGGTCAACATTTGACCCTAACAGGTATTTATGTATATTTATCCTCACCAAGGCTTAGGTATAAGGAATAAGGAATAAAACTGTCCACAAAACTTACACCCCAAATAAATATGACCAGGTAGGATATATATCCGATATATATCAATACCTAAGACTCGGTAAAACCAAAATTACAGGTCCTTTTTGTTTTTTGCAATCCCATTTTGGAAGTTGGACCAACAACGTACCGGACGGTATTTTTTCAGGTATAAGTCGTTTTGGGTCGTTTTGGTCAAACGGTTATAACTTAGCCGTTTATTTTTATAAGCGATACCTTAAACGACGCCTTATTAATGAGTCTATCTAAAACCAAAAATCAAGGCATTCATATATATTTTTTTCGACTTTTCCTGAGGATTCAAAGTCAAAATTTCGGGAAAAAAATACCAAAAAAATGATGAAATATCAATTTGGAAGCTTAATATCTGCCAGACGGTAAGTTGCTGCTACAGAGTTTCTGAGTCGGATTTATAGCTGCATTTATCAGCTGCTTTTTTTAACCGCAAAGTTCAATACAACCAGTTGTAGGAAACTTAAGTTATGTGAAAAATAGAAGCACTACCTATGACAAAAAATACCAGATTTTTAAAAAATTCTTAAAAAAAAAACTACTCCATGAAAAAAAAACATAATTCTTTAAAAAAATTTAAATCTCCAAATCTATCAGAAAAAGTCATTTTTGGCGACAGCGGAAAAAAAAGTTGAAATTTGTCGAGTAGTGTAATAGTTGGAACAGTGGATGCACCTGGCGGTCCTACCATCTTTGGGCTTTAAAAATGAAGCCAGACCTTGCACTTGCCAAATCGCCACCTTTTTTAATGTAGGCGATTCGAAATCACTGCTATTACCGGGATCTGCGTAAGATCAAAACCAAAATAAACATTTTGTACGATTTCAAGTAAAGTACTGAATCGTATAGTTAGACCTAAGTAAATAACTAGCTAAGAATTTCCATCCGTTTACCTAAGATGCACCGCTGACCCATATGCGAGTAATTTCCATTCAGTGACCTAAATAAACATGTAGGATGCACCGCTGCGCCATGTGCTGGTAAATACGATCTGCATTGGGTAAAATGTCACACCATCTGTAAGACATCCTTTGCGACCCTCATAAAATATCTTAGACCCGACCCACACTTGTGGGTATGATCTGCATTGGGTCAAATGTCCCAACATCTGTAAGACGATCCTGTGCGACCGTCATAAACTATCTTTGACCCGACCCACACTTCTAGGTATGATCTGCATTGGGTCAAATGTCCCAACATCTGTAAGACGATCCTGTGCGACCGTCATAAAATATTTAGGACCTGACCCATATAATTGTTTAGTCATAAATATAGATATTCTACCTAAGACCCTAAAATAAGCAATTGTTACCCACCAAAACTCTGTATATAAACCCTGCATATTTCACAATAAAATCAGTACGAAAGAAAACTCTGACGTATTCACATCTCCGAAGCCCAATTTGTTCAAGTACCGATTGCGGCGACACTTTGTTACTGGTACATGAACCGGTGGCATACACATTCTCATTTCAGCATACGATTGTCAAATTGACGATCACAAGAATCAAGCAAATCTACATCAACAGATTTGTTTGATTCGTTCATTTGTTGGTTGAATCAATGCGTTGCTAAGCACTCTTTTGTTGCTAAAACGCTCTTGTTTCAACGAATGTTGGATCACCCAAGCACGTCTAATGATGCAAAGTCAATTAAAGCATTACATGACAGTGTAAAGGAAACGCTAGCCGCGTTAAACAACATACAAATTGAGACAGATAAATGGGATACGATTCTTTTATGTTTGCTGACAAAAAAATTAGATCGTCAGACCCACACACTTTATGAGCAATCTATCCAAAATACAAAGGAGTTACAGCCTTTGAGCGAGTTCATGCAATTCCTCGAGCAAAGGTTCCTTACTTTGGAAGCGATAGGATGGGAAAAGCCTAAAAAACCCATTACTTGCGCATCAGCAGGAGCTGAAACTCATTACATCTGTTATTTTTGTGAAAAACCTAATCACGCAATTTACAAATGCACCCTGTTTCAAAAGAAAACGGCTGCGGAAAGATTAAATTGGGTTCAAAAGAACCAACTATGTGTGAAATGCTTTAAACGCGACCACACAGCTAAGAATTGCCAGAGAAGAGATTGTCTGAAGTGCAATAAAGGTCATAACACCCTTCTGCATTTAGAACCCAAGCTTGACGCTAAAACTGCAGCGTCGGCGAATAGCATACAGAACAATTATGTACTATTAGCTACTGCTCGAGTCATAATTAAAGGCAACAACGGGCAAATGGGTGAATTTAGAGCCTTGCTTGATTCTGGCTCTCAAGTTAATGTAATTTCCGAGAGAGCATTACAAATACTAGATCTGAAAATTACCAAATCAGATCTACAAATAAATGGAATTGGTGGACGGACACAAACATCGAAAGCAAGAGTCAATGTTACACTAAAATCCCAGGACAATCAGTTTCAGTCGAGATTGGAGGCAATCGTACTGCCACACATAGTCGCAGATCAGCCAACACACTCAATTGATACGTCCCGTTGGAAGCTACCAAGGAATATTACATTAGCGGACCCAAATTTCGACAGAATGGGAAAAATAGACATTCTGTTGGGAGCAGAACACTATTTTGAGATCATGCAAAATAGGCATGTATCCATTGGTGTCGGATTGCCCAGATTGCAGAAAACCAAATTAGGTTGGATTGTGGCTGGAAGATTGAAGGATTCGGCTACAACTGCAATCACATGTGCTGTGATGACGGAAGAAGAGAAGGTTGATCAGCAAATCGGCAAGTTTTGGGAGTTGGACTCATTCCCAAACAACACACCATGTTTCTCACCATTGGAGAAACGATGTGAGCAGCATTTCAACCAAAATATACAGATGGCAGCAGACAAAAAACTCATCGTTCGACTGCCATTTTTGGAAGATGCTTCATCCCTGGGGGAGAGCCGAGATCTGGCGACACGGCGATTCTTCTGCCTGGAAAAGCGGCTTTCGAGAGATCCGGAGACTAAGGCAAATTATGTGCAATTCATGAAAGAATATGAGGCACTGGGACATATGAAGGAAATGCACACGTCGGAAGTAGCGAGATCACGCTATTTTATCCCACATCATTGTGTGTTAAAGCCCGACAGCGCTACAACCAAATTGAGAGTTGTATTTGATGCCTCTGCAGTCACCTCATCCGGAAAATCGCTCAACGACTTAATGCATAAAGGTCCAACCGTGCAAAGCTCGATATTTTCAATACTGCTTCGGTTTAGAATGCATAAATATGTATTCACCGCAGATATCGAGAAAATGTATAGGCAGATCTGGATTAATCCAGAGGACCAATACTATCAAACTATAGTATGGCGTAATGATCCATCAGAAGATCTGAGGTACTATAGATTGAAAACGGTGACATATGGAACAAAAGCTGCCCCATATTTAGCCACAAAATGTCTTCAGCATATAGCGCAAAAGGGATTAAGAGACTATCCGCTAGGAGCAGCTGCACTGAAAAACGATTTTTATGTTGACGATTGTTTAACAGGCGCTGACTCCATACCAGAGGCCCTCCAGAGACAAAAGGAATTGAACCAACTGTTGCACAGTTCAGGGTTCAAGCTGAGAAAATGGTGCACGAATAATTTTCATGTACTACAAGGAATCCCTAAAGAGGATATAACTTCAAATGTACAACTGGAGGATACGGCCTATGAGGACTGCAGTATTAAAACCCTTGGGATCACATGGATGCCTAAATCTGACAAATTTTGCGGCAAAACGGAAATTGCCATAAAAGATACAATCACCAGGAGAGATGTAGTCTCTGAAATCTTTCGGATTTTTGATCCTCTTGGATTATTTGCTCCAGTGGTGATGAAGGCAAAGATCTTCATGCAGCATCTGACGAAGGAAGGATACGAGTACCAAGAAGCTCTCCCAAACCATCTTCAGGAGGAGTGGAAAAGGTATAGGGAGGAGCTTAAGGTATTAAATACCATACAAGTGCCACGTCACATGTTCCAAGGACAGATTCCAGTATCGTCTGAGATACATACCTTTGTCGATGCATCGGAAAAGGCATTTGGAGCTGCTGTATATGTCCGCGCACTACATAAAGACAAACGAGTATCAATACAATTATTGTGTGCCAAATCACACTTGGCTCCCATCAACGCAATAACGTTACCCCGTCTGGAATTAAAGGCGGCTGTATTGGGTGCGCAATTGACGGCTAAAGTCAAGGAAGATTTGTCCATGAAAGATACGAACACATTCATGTGGTCGGATTCAAGGATAGTGTTGTCATGGATTAACTGCACAACATCAATCCGGGACAAATTTGTGGCAACAAGAATAGCGACGATTCAAGAGCTTACAATACAAAAGCAGTGGAGGCATGTTTCGTCGGAAAACAATGCAGCAGATGTACTGTCTAGAGGAATGACAGCAACCAAATTTGCGGAAAATAGCATGTGGTTTTATGGCCCACTATTTTTACATGGACCACCATCGACATGGCCACTACCATTTGTGGCTACAAAGGAGGAAACAATGAGTGCAAACCCTCATAAGATTGGTCAGTCAATAATTATGACTGTCACACAAGAGGAGGACATACTCTACAAGATTAAGCACAATAATTCATACAACAAGCTACTGAGAATTATAGCTTACATAATGCGCTTCCGACGAAAAAAGACGTACGCAAGCCACACGGTCCAGTTCGAGGAGCTAAAGGAAGCTCAGAAAATTGTAATTCGTCAAATACAACGAAATGACTTCAAAGAAGACATAAGGCACATCGCGAGACACAAGGAAACCCAAAAAGGAAGCTCGATAAACTCACTGACACCATTTTTAGATCAAGATGGAATTTTGCGAGTTGGAGGGCGATTAGAAGCTGCAAACATCGCATTTGATGCCAAACACCCAATGCTGTTACCGTACAACGATCCGATTGTCAAGATGATACTTGGAAAAATACATAAGGATAACATGCATTGTGGTCCCCAGGCTTTGCTAACAGCATCACGGCAGCAGTTCTGGATCTTAAAGGGAAAAAACATGGCAAGGAGCATCGTGCAGAACTGTGTAAGGTGCACTAAAGCGAGGCCAAAGTTACATGAACAAATCATGGGAAACCTGCCACCTCTTCGTGTCACACAAGCGAGGCCATTTCTAAATTCTGGTGTGGATTACTGTGGACCATTCAAAATCCACTATAAAATTCGAGGCAAGAAACCAAATACAGCGTATATTGCGATATTTTGTTGTTTCGCGACTAAAGCGGTACATCTGGAGTTAGTCAGCGACCTCACC
The DNA here is from genome assembly GCA_035041765.1 of Drosophila algonquin. Taxonomy (NCBI): domain Eukaryota; kingdom Metazoa; phylum Arthropoda; class Insecta; order Diptera; family Drosophilidae; genus Drosophila; species Drosophila algonquin. The sequence continues at coordinate 15,343 of JAWNKY010002784.1, forward strand.
ACAGAAGCATTTTTAGCGGCACTTCGACGCTTCATTTCGCGTCGAGGAAAATGTCAAGTTCTCCATTGCGATAATGCGACGAATTTCGTAGGAGCCAGGAACAAACTTCAAGAGTTGGAAGATGCAATATTTGCTGACAAGGCGAAAATACAAATTGTACAGGAGTGCAACAACAAAGGAGTACAGTTCAAATTTATACCTCCTCGGGCACCTCATTTTGGCGGACTATGGGAAGCTGCAGTAAAGTCTGCCAAACATTTGTTATTGAAGAATGTTACGACGGCAAACTTAACATATGAGGAACTGGAAACGGTCATAATCGAAATAGAGGCGATTTTAAACTCTCGACCGTTAACACCGATATCGGATAACCCAAATGATATCACGGCCTTAACACCAGGACACTTCCTAATAGGAGAGCCGTTGACTGCTCAAGCTGACAGTGAGCCATCCCAGCAACCGAAGACGCTCGGTCAACGATGGCAAGCTGTGTCTAAGTTGAAGCATTCCTTCTGGACACAATGGTCGAAGGAATATTTGCAACAACTACAGCAGCGTCAAAAATGGAGGAAATCTTCTGCGAATATCAAAGAAGGATCATTAGTAATACTAAAGGAAGACAACACACCAGTATTACAATGGCCATTAGGAAGAATCGTTCGAGTATTCCATGGCAAGGATAATTTCATACGAGTGGTTGAAGTTAAAACGGCCAAGGGAACTTTCAAGCGGGAAATTCAACATGTAGCCCCATTGTTCAACGAAGACGAACCCACACATAAACATCCAATAGATGATCCTACAGAAGATCCGGAATCGTCAGAAGACAGACAACCGAGAAAAAGGACACCGCCTAATAAGTTGTCATTGTCAATGGTACTGATCACGATGTTGCTACTATTACCACTAGCAATGGCTCAGTCAATCGACATAACCCAGTTTGGATCAAAACCGGGTATATATTTCGAAAAAGTAGGAACCAGTCAACTCGCAACAACTGACTGGACCATAATTGTTTATTACAATTTAAACCCCTACTGGAAAGACTTGAACACATTTACCATGGGAACAACGAAGATTGCACACTTGTGTTCACAACTCAAACAAGTAGACGCATGCACCAGTATGTATCAACACTTCAGACATATAGAAGAGGACCTACAAGCTGGAAAATATGCTACTAACAAGGTCAAGGAGGCAAAGAGCACCGTTGGACATTGTTGGAAATATCGCAAGCAGTCTTTTTGGCGTATTAGACTCAACGTATGCCCAGGATATGTCGGAGACCATAGCAAAGGTTAAAGACAATGAGAACCATCTATTAACATTGCTTAAAAACCAAACATCATTGATTGACTCAACGATCAATGTCATCAAAAGGGATGAAATTTCGAATTCCAAGCGACTCCATCGGATTGAAGAGTTCATCACGGAGTCAAAAGGAAGGGCTGATCATTTCGTCGCATTCCAATGGTACATAACATTGTCGACTCAGCTAACGTTATTATCCGCCAATCTGCAACGAATGCAAGCCGAAATCATCAACGTCATGACAGAAATCCGACACAACAGGATAAGTCCTATGCTAATTTCTCCCCGACAACTCAAGGAACAACTGGAACAGATACGGGATCATTTAAAACCAGGACAAACACTGCCAGTAAATGTCGGACAATTTGTTAATGGTCTACCACATGATGAAAGCAGAAGGCACGATCGTAAAAGATCATGCTATCATCAAAGTTACCTTCCCATTAGTATCAGCAAACGAGCTGGAAATTTACAAATTAACACCCATCCCGCAACCAACAGAAAATGGAATAAACATGTTCGAAGTAAAAATACCATACATGGCAATCAACAGTCACCGAGACGAATTTATTGAACTGTCTGAGGCTGAATTAAAAAACTGCCATCAAAGAGCAAACGATGACTTTGTATGTTATAATAAACAAACAATGTTCTCAGCTGAGACAAGTTGTGAACTACAAATGTTTCACAACAAAACAGACGCATCATGCAACCTAATCAAAACAAAAAAATCATTTATGTGGTTGAGCATGTATAACAAAAATCAATGGATTTTTGCCACAAAGTCACCGTTAAAGCTATCAGCGGTATGTGCAGATGGCATTTCGGATATTACACTGCAACGTTCAGGAATTTTGACCGCAAAACCAGGATGTATTATTCGGAACTCACTCATAACCGTAACAAGTCAGAGCACCCTGGAAACCACGTTGCATTTATCATACGCTCGCTTTGGAGAAAGTGACGTCAATGAAACAGCAACCGAACATACTACAACTACAAGTACAGCTACAAAGAATGATGAACGACTAAATTACAAGGAGCTGTATCAAATGGAAACGAAGCTGTTACCACCTAATAGTTTCAAGCTACCCCACAATCTGGAAAGCATCGATCATCATCATGTTGCCATGTACATTGCACTAATATTTATAATTGTTATTGTAATAATTAATCTGGTAAAAAGGTGGCGCAAGCCCAAACCCACATCGCAGCAAAGCCATACACCCAACGCACTGGCAAACGGAGATAGTACACCAAGGCACCCGTTCACAATCAATATTGATGATGGTTGAACCTACTATGTTCAACGGCCGGGAGGATGTACGATTTCAAGTAAAGTACTAAATCGTATGGTTAGACCCAAGTAAATAACTAGCTAAGAATTTCCATCCCCGTTTACCAAAATAAACATGTAAGAGGCACCGCTGACCCATGTGTGCTGGTAAATACGATCTGCATTGGGTAAAATGTCACACCATCTGTAAGGCATCCTTTGCGACCGTCATAAAACCACTTAGACCCGACCCATACTTGTGGGTATGATCTGCATTGGGTCAAATGTCCCAACATCTGCAAGACATCCTTGGCGACCGTCATAAATCATCTTTGACCCGACCCACATTTCTAGGTATGATCTACATTGGGTCAATATCCCAACATCTGTAAGACGATCCTGTGAGACCGTCATAAAATATTTAGGACCTGACCCTTATAAGTGTTTAAGTCATAAATATAGATATTCTACCTAAGACCCTAAACTAAGCAATTGTTACCCACCAAAACTCTGTATATAAACCCTGCATATTTTACAATAAAATCAGTACGAAAGAAAACTCTGACGTATTCACATCTCCGAAGCCCAATTTGTTCAAGTACCGATTGCGGCGACACTTTGTTACTAGTACATGAACTGGTGGCATACACATTCTCATTTCAGCATACGATTGTCAAATTGACGATCACAAGAATCAAGCAAATCTACATCAACAGATTTGCATGATTCGTTCAGGTGACAATAATGGAAAAAGGTTAACTTTTTTTTTTTTAGAGGTTAGTTGGTATTTTTTTATATACGGGGTTTAAAAGAACATATAGTACTCTGAAATAAATATTAAGGTACATGTATTAAATAAGACATATTTATGTTTTTATTTTCAGCTCTTGAAGCAACATTAGATTACTAACATGAAACCTGACTGTCGCATAGATCGATTAGAATCAACTATAGCTTGTAAACCATTGCTGGAAGTGTGAAAAAACTAAAAGACTGGAACATTCCACTTGATGAAAATCTTACAAATCTACAAATCTTATTATTTCACTTTAGAAAATTGTCTTTAATTAATCATTTATTATACTCGGTACTCGAAGAGTATAGGGGTGATAGTGGATGTGTGTAACACCCAGAAGAAGAAGTTTCCGACCCCAAAAAGTTTATATATTCTTGGTCAGCATATAGACGAGTCGATATAGCCATGTCTGACTGTCCGTCCGTCTGTACGTCTTCATTAGCGCGTAGATCTCAGAAACTGTGAAAGCTATAGCAACCAGATTTTGTATCCAGACTCCTATGCTACAAGTGTATTTCCAAAATTTCGTCCCGCCCACACAAAGAACGAAAATCTGTGGCATACACAATTTTGAAGATACGAGAAAACTAAAAACGCCAAATCATAGAGAATGACTTAGATATAGAGAGTAGAATCTAAATCAGATCGGATCTTTAACATGGCCTCAATGAAGAAAACCATTTTGAAAGGCATCATTCTTTGTTCGTTCTGCTTTGTTCTTTCGTCATATCACTTCAATACAAGTGTTTTTTTAAAACTTTGTCACGTTTCTTTCCGCCCCCACAAACGACGAAAATCTGTAGCATTCAGAATTTGGAAGATACGAGAAAACTAAAAGCGCAGAATCATGAAAACTTACTGTATCTACCAGATTGCCGAATCTGGATCAGGTCATATCATTATTATGACCAGAAGTGACAAATTTAATTTCATTGGCCACGCAACCCCTATCAACCGCTTATCATTCCCTCTCTCTTTCTCTCGCACACACTTCCACGAACCGTATATCTATAAAGACGAATATGTAGATGTGAAATGTAGCGTAGACAGATGTCAAAAAACAATAATGCCAACAGATAACATTTAATAAATGGTTCCACTTAATTATTTTAAATTATTGTATTCAAAAATCGTATTTTTCCCTTTTGCGAACATATTAAATATATTGTATAATTTACATAATTCACATAAATACTGAGTGAGTACCGGGTATAAAGTAGAGCCGCGGGTTTTTTTGTTTGCCTTTTTTTTATGTTTCTCCTTTATGGGATTATTAAGAGTTTGTAGACAAAATGCTTCTTTCTATTTTTCTTTTTGGTTTACTGGCTTGAGTAGCTACTCTCTGTATGTTAATATAATTAACATATGTATGTGTTCAGGGCAGCCGCAAACTTCTGCAGCGCACTGTGGAGAGCGCTCTGGAGAGAGCTCCGCGCCCGACTCGCTCTCGCACGCTCTCGCACGCTCTTGCACACGGCACTCAGGAGAGCCGGCCGGCGCTCGGGCGGCCACTAGCTTGAGCGGGAGTTTCAGTTACGCTCCCACCCCCGTTACGATCGTTCGCTGTGAACTTCGACATACATACATGCGAACACAACTACCTATACAATATACATTACATATACCACTTACCGAGAATAAAGTGAACGAGGTGAAACACATAGACGTGCTATTTAATTAATTCAACGGATGTGCTACCTCCCGGATCCGCCCCCTACAAACATTGGTCCTTCGAGCCGGATATTCGCTAAAATAAGGCGAAGTTCAATCCAGCAAAGCATAGGCGGATCGCTCCATCAAATCGCAAGATAAGTACATCTGACTCATCCAACACCAGCATAAGTGCCGTGAAATACTTTCCATCCGATTCCCAATTCCATGACGTATTTACATACATACATATGTGTACATACATAAATACAACTGTACATTCTTGCACATATGTATTTATGTATACATATGACCGAACCTACACATCTTACGTATGTATCTACATATATTTCACAACTGAATATTCTTGCACGTACATATATCCCAACCCCATATCCTTCCGCATCATATATATACATACATATATCCGAAATATATATATGTACATAAAACTGCATATTCTTGCACATACATATATATTTATCCGAACACACACATATTTTACCAATCTACAGACGCATCCCAATATATAAGTTAACGAGAGTTAACTGAATCTGCCACTGGATGGAGCGGACTCTGCATTATTGTCGAATAAGCAGTTTTCGTCATCTGTGGGATCGCGGTCGGCGCGACCGATCGCCCGGATGCCAGCCGTCAACAAACACCACTCAAGAGGCGCTGGGTCAGCACTTTGGCTGGATAGCAACCAGCGTCGTGGGCGGCAGCGAAGGGCTTTCCTTTAGGAGTTTAGGATACTTAAGTTTAGTCTTTAGCGGTCAGCCGAGTGGCAGCAACATATTCGTTCTCGCCTTGCAGGCCCTTATTACTCACATTGTAATATCTTTGTACTTAATTCCATCTTATCCGGTTTAATATCAATAAAGATTGTGAAACAAATCTATACTTGTGTCCAATTAAATAATTACTGGCGCCCAACGCGATCGGACCAAGCCCGAGATTCAATTAGCGCGGAGACAACGCCCGCTAAGCGATAAGTGCAAAGGTTAATAGCAAACCAAAAAGACCAGCATAGAGTGCGGAGACAACGCCCGCTCGAAAAGTGCGAATAAAAGGTCAAAATAACAAAAACGAAAAAAAGAACAAGTTATAAAATATCAGCATAGAGTGCGGAGACAACGCCCGCTCAAAAAGTGCAAAGGATAGCTTCATTCAACAAAAAGTGAACAAAAGAACAAGTTATTAAATATCAGCATAGAGTGCGGAGACAACGCCCGCTCAAAAAGTGCAAAAGATATGTTCCACTAACAAAACTGACAAAAAAACAAATAACGAAATACAAAATATAAACAATTGAGTGCGGAGACAAAGCCCGCTCAATATAAAAAAGGTGAAAACATAAAACCATTCTAACAAAAGAGCGCGGAGACAACGCCCGCTCCAAGATTAGAAAATCGCAAACTGCGCCCGCGGCAGATTTACAAAGAGATCGCTGCACTTAGAAGCTCATAGCCCTGAGTATAAAAAAAGGCAATTAATCAACCCAAAAAACTGTTACACCAAAGCGGACGGCTTTGGGCAGCGGCGAAGATAGACAAGGAAGAATTAATACCAACGAAACTGGAAAGAGCTACGGAACAACATCCACAGGGGATAGACAACAAACAAGAGCATAGCCAAAAAAGAGGAACATGTAAGTGAAACCCTTTTTCAAAAATCGCCAAATTAAAATCAAGTAAATACGTATAGAATATTACTTAGAGTGAAACATCATTCGAAAAAAAACAAAAACAAAAAGAATAAAAAGAAAAGAAACAAACAAATAAAACGTTCATGTACAAAAACGTTCAAGCGTCAAAATTTCTCAGAATATTTTTTCTTCCCCTGCCCCTTTTGTCGCGATAAGTGTAAGTGGGAAACATAACACCGCGCCACAAATACATCGTTGGGGGGACAATAAAAAAATTTGTGTTTGAGGGAGCTCGAATTTGACTCTTAAAATAAACAAACAATAACAGCGGCCCGGCGCAGCTGAAATAAACCTAAGACAAAGACAGAAAAGCGGTAGGGGGAAAACTGAAAGGAATTTTTGTATGTCCATTGAAAATAACATCAACGAGTTAGAAGAGTTGTTCGAAGAACTCAATTTAGATTTTCAAATTGGACCAGAGGATGTAATAGAAATAATGAATGCGGAACAAATCCAAGCCGCCATAACTGCGGCGGTCAGCGCTGCGTTGGCCACGCAGAGAACCAACTTTGAGGAACGCTTGCAAGCGGTAACTGACCAACTGCAGGCTGTTAGAGTTCAGGCCCCCGTGGCCCAGGCCTACGAGCCGATTACCTATAATGAAAACATATCCTGCGATGTGACTCTGGATGCGGTTAAGACGCTGCCAGAGTTCCATGGGGCCCAGGAACAGTACGTCTCCTGGCGCCAGGCAGCAAAGGCTTCCTATAGACAATACGAAGGGTATGTAGGTAGTTCAAAACATTACCAAGCGGTCCTCATAATCAGGAATAAGATTAGAGGCTCCGCTGACGCACTCTTATCATCATTCAGCACAGTGTTGAACTTTGAGGCAATCATCAATCGCCTCGATTTCACGTATGCGGACAAGCGTCCACTGCACCTGCTAGAACAAGAGCTTGCCACGCTCCGTCAGGGTGGCATGTCCATCACTCAATTCTATGCAGAGGTTGAGAAGAAACTCACTCTCCTCACAAACAAGACAATCATGTCACAAGACGCCGCACAGGCGCAATACATTAATGAAAAGTATAGGGCCGACGCTCTCCGTGTCTTCATTTCAGGCCTAAGAAGAGGCGTCACTGACACACTGTTTGCGGCGCAGCCTAAAGATTTGCCATCAGCTCTAGCCTTGGCGCAAGAAATTGAGGCTAATCACGATAGGCACGACTTTGCGGCGAATTACGCAAGAGATACAAACAGGGTGGGCAAAATGAGCCCGATCACTATAAAAAACAATAAAAAAACCCTTTCTACACGAATAATCAGGGCACTCAACAAACAAATGGTCACCGTGGCCAAGATAAGGTGGAAATGATGGATGTCGACCCATCTTCCTCTAAATTCCGTCAACCGACTAACTTCCAAAAGCAACTGGGATCCAATTTAGGCCCACCGGCTGGGACAAATCGTATTATCGGCCACCAACAGGGTGCGTTCAAGAGGCCGGCTGGATCCCAGAGATTCTCCGACCAACGCAGACAGCGGGTTAATCACATCGCTCAGGAAGACCCAGATCAGTACGAACAAAAGTACGATCAGTTGGCGTCTGAGGCGGTGGAGGAGATCGATGAGGATAACAATCCGGGATACGAAAGTGATACTGTTCATTTTTTGGGGAGAATCCCTGCTCCCGTTCGTCAAGCGAACAGTAGCAGGGAGAACAATAAATATCTTAATAGATACTAGGGCCGCGAAAAACTACATAAAGCCACTAAAAGAACTTCAGGGAATTGTCCCTGTAGAAGCCCCATTCATTGTAAAGTCCCTACACGGCTTCAACAAAGTAAATCGAAAATGTTCCCTAACCATGTTCGGCATTAAAAGCCCGTTCTTTATCTTGCCAGAGCTATCAACTTTTGATGGCATCGTAGGGCTTGACACGCTGACCAAGGCTGGCGTCAATATAAACTTGGAAACAAAGAAACTCCACTTCGGGCATGAATCTGAAAAAATCTTATTCCACAAGTGCCCCAGCGTCAACTTCATGAAAATAGACGATATCGAAGTTCCACCAGCAGTAAGGGACGAATTTCTCAAAATGATGTCCAACCGTATAAAGGCATTTGCAGATCCAACTGAAATGCTGCCCTTTAATACGGCAATAGTAGCCACAATTAGGACCGAGGATGAGGAGCCGATCTACTCAAAGATGTACCCTTTTCCTGTAGGGGCCACTGACTTCGTCAATGACGAAGTGAAAGACCTTTTGAAGAACAAGATCATTCGGCCATCCAGGTCTCCGTACAACAACCCCATATGGGTTGTCGGAAAAAAAGGCACTGACAGTTCGGGTTCAAGCAAGAAACGGCTAGTCATAGACTTCCGCAAGCTTAACTCAAAGACCATACCAGACAAGTACCCGATGCCTTGTATCTCCATGATACTTTCAAATCTGGGGAAGGCAAGATACTTCACTACCCTTGACCTAAAGTCAGGGTACCACCAAATCACGCTAGCTGAACGCGATCGCGAAAAGACATCATTTTCGGTAAACGGAGGTAAATATGAATTTTGCCGGTTGCCATTCGGCCTCAGGAATGCATCCAGCATTTTTCAACGGGCCATTGACGACGTATTGCGGGAGCATATCGGCAAGATATGTTATGTGTACGTTGATGATGTCATCGTGTTTTCAAGGAGTGAGTCGGATCATGTCAGAGACATTGACACCGTGCTCAGCAGCCTCCACGAGGTACAAAAGCAAGCCTTTGATAAACTTAGGAATATTTTGGCGTCGGAAGACGTTATTCTCCACTACCCAGACTTTAACCAGCCATTCGACCTAACCACTGATGCCTCAGCCAGTGGCATTGGGGCGGTGCTGTCGCAAGGCAATAGACCCATAACCATGATTTCTAGGACTCTGAAGGACAGGGAGCTCAACTACGCGACCAATGAAAGAGAACTGTTGGCAATAGTTTGGGCCCTAGATTCGCTTCGTCACTATCTATATGGAAAGAGTGACATTAACATCTACACAGACCATCAGCCATTGATATTCGCAGTCTCGGATAGAAATCCCAATTCCAAAATAAAACGTTGGAAAGCGAGAATTGATGAGTGTGGCGCGAGAGTCTTATACAAACCAGGCAGGGACAACCATGTAGCAGATGCGCTGTCGAGGCAAGATATAAATGCCTTAGAGAGCCAGAGTCGATTCGACGCAGCTACAATTCATAGTGAAGCCTCGCTTACTTATGTAATTGAGGCCACAGACAAACCAGTGAACTGCTTCAGGAATCAAATAATTCTGGAAGAGGCAGACACCCCCTCGAAGCAGCTTCACATTCTCTTCGCTGAAAAAACCCGTCATAAAATTGATTTCGTCAGTCGGGACACACTTCTGGCATCCATCAAAAAGGTGGTAAAGCCTGGGGTCGTTAACGCCATCTATTGCACTCTACCGATTTTGGCGTCCGTGCAGAATGACCTTGTGAAGGCCTTTCCGGACACAAAGTTTCGGTATTGTAAGACCCTAGTGACAGACATTACAAGCGATGGGGAACGAAGGGAGATAGTAACCACCGAGCACAATCGGGCGCACAGGGCAGCCCAGGAGAATGTAAAGCAGGTGCTGCGCGATTACTACTTTCCAAAAATGGAAAGAATCGCATCAGAAGTGGTATCTAACTGCAGGATATGCCAAAAAGCTAAGTATGACAGACACCCAGAAGGCAAGAATTAGGAGTGACGCCGATACCGGCAAGAGTAGGCGAATTGATTCATATCGACATTTTTTCCACCGCAGGAAAACACTTCCTAACCGCGATTGACAAATTTTCAAAATTTGCGATAACGCAACAAGTCGCTTCACGCACAATAACTGACATTAAAATACCAATTTTGCAACTGGTGAACATCTTCCCAGCCATAAAGACCATTTATTGTGACAATGAGCCAGCCTTCAATTCTGAGACCATTCGGTCCTTATTGAAGGACCAATTCAACGCCGATGTAGCAAATGCCCCACCGTTGCACAGCACATCAAACAGACAAGTAGAGCGCTTCTACAACACCTTGTTAGAAATTGCCAGGTGTTTGAAGTTGCAACGCCAGGTTGACGATACGGTCGAGCTAATCATTCTAGCGACCATCGAATACAACCGTACCATCCACTCCATCACAAACAAGACGCCCATGGATGTGGTCCACGCAAATTGTGACCTTGGGGAGGAGATAATGTTGAAACTGGTAAAGGCCCAGCAGGAGCAACTTAATAGAAACAACCCAAACAGACGAAATAGGACCTTCGATGTGGGAGAACAAGTCTTAGTAAAAGCTAACAGGAGGTTAGGAAACAAGCTAACTCCCCTCTGCACGGAGCAAAGGGTAGAAGCAGATCTAGGGACCACCGTTCTTATTAAAGGGAGGGTGGTCCACAAAGACAATTTGAGATAGATAAGCAAAAAAAAAAGGGTTTTGTAGCGTTAAGTTCAGGTCCTCAAAGACAATTAATAGTAAAAGTAAGAACCACCGTACGACATAATTAATAAGTGCTGTGCCTCTCGTTTCTTATAGGTCTCCCGTTCGATATCTCTACATCCTAGCAATCCTACTGCTAACAACCTTGACCGACTCAAAACTAACGGACTATTCACACGCAGACTATATCCCTGTAATTGACGGACAGACAGCAATATGGAACGAAACCTTTTATATAAAACATGTCACGAACTTAGCGGAATATGAACAGTACATTCAGGAGACAATAGAATTAGCGAACATTTTCCCACAAACACATATGAGAAAAATATTAGAGACAGATACAAAACACCTACTAACACTGACTGCGGCACTGGGAGTTCACCACAGGTATGCGAGGAGCCTGAACATCCTGGGGTCAGCGCTGAAAGTCATCGCAGGGACTCCGGACTTTGATGACTTACAGCAATCGAGACTGGTTGAGTACGATCTAATTAAAGCCAACAATAGACAGATAACTATCAACTCGAGAACTCAAACACAAATCAATGCCCTCACCGAGACCGTAAACAAATTGCTAAAAGTAAACATAAATGAGGAAATTAACAATTCCCACCTATATGAGAACCTTCTAACCAGAAATAGAATTTTGACGCTTGAATTACAGAACATAATGATCGCCACCACTTTGGCAAAAGTAAATATTGTAAATCCAGCTATCATAGACAGTGATGACCTAGAGGCGATTTTGAGAAAAGGTTCCACAGATATCAGCGTAACCCAACTATTGGGCGCTGCAAATGTGAGGGGACTAGCTAATAAGGAATTAATAATTTTTGTAATAGAAGTACCTAGACCTAAGTTTATTTGCAAGAAAATAACCATCTTCCCAGTCGCGCACAAAGGCATAGCGATCCGGTTACCCGAGCCCATCATAGCAGAATGCGAATACAAAGTCATCGCCGTGTCATCATGTATGGGGCCCCCATCATTAACCTTCTGCAAGGAGGCACCAGCGACTAGTTGCGCACAACAGCTGCACTTTGGTACTATGGCCCACTGCGGTACGCAACCGAACAATCTGCCCCCGATCTTGGAGGTGGACGAGGGTATTGTAATAATCAATGACGCCATCGCCACCGTGGCCGCCGATGATGGTCCCGAGCGTAGCATTGCGGGAACATACCTAGTGACCTTTGACCTCATCAACGGCACAGAGTACACCAATTTCAATAATGCGCCGAAGAGGATCCCAGGCGAAGCAGCTTCCGCGAAGATCAACGTCACCAGCCACCAAACTCTGCTGAGCCTGCCGTACCTTCATAAGTTGAATGAGGAAAATCTGCAGCAACTGGCCGAGGTTCATACAAACCTTACGATCGGTCCCACACTGTCTACTGTCGTAGGTGTGGCCGTGTGCGCCGTTCTAATCGGCGTTTTCTGGTGGTTGCGACGCAGGCAGCAGAAGGGAGACACCATCGCCATTCAACAGATGCTGAAGAACCTGAGCTTGACCGAGGACGGTCAAGTCTTGAAGGGGGAGTAGTTAACGAGAGTTAACTGAATCTGCCACTGGATGGAGCGGACTCTGCATTATTGTCGAATAAGCAGTTTTCGTCATCTGTGGGATCGCGGTCGGCGCGACCGATCGCCCGGATGCCAGCCGTCAACAAACACCACTCAAGAGGCGCTGGGTCAGCACTTTGGCTGGATAGCAACCAGCGTCGTGGGCGGCAGCGAAGGGCTTGCCTTTAGGAGTTTAGGATACTTAAGTTTAGTCTTAGCGGTCAGCCGAGTGGCAGCAACATATTCGTTCTCGCCTTGCAGGCCCTTATTACTCACATTGTAATATCTTTGTACTTAATTCCATCTTATCCGGTTTAATATCAATAAAGATTGTGAAACAAATCTATACTTGTGTCCAATTAAATAATTACTTATATAAACCATCTATCCGAATATACACTTATTTCTTCCATATATACCTACATCCATATACATATATACTTTTGTACATATATCTGCATATTCTTGCACATATGTATATATCACAACCGCATATCCTTGCACATCATATATATATATATATATATATTTATATATATATACATCCGAAATATATATACATAATACTGCATATTCTTGCACATATATATCCGAACATACACATATTTTAAAGCAAACAGCAATAGCGGTGCCCAAGGCATACTAACCAAGGTAGGCTTATAGAGAGGAATATGGAGTTATTCAAAATGACAGCAGAGAGACAGAGAGAGACTCACAAATGCGTTGTGAGAAAGAGTCTCAAAGGAGTAATGCGTTTGCTCGCTTGTGTCAAAACAAAGAAATTTGTACTTACATACATACATGTATGTAAATGCAAATGATGTACATATGAATGTGAGTTTTGTGCTGCAAAACAATTGCCGCGACATAGTAGCCAGCACCATGCAGTTTTTTATTAATGATTTTATAATGGTTTCAAAGGAGTAATTTGTACGTGCATGCATATGTATGTATATATAATAATATGTAATGATAATAATATGTATATATATTGATCTTGCATAAAAAGCAATACGGCGGCGACATTGTAAATACGCAAAAAGTCTGAGGGAACAAGAAAAAATTGTCCGCGGAGATGCTTCGCTCACAACTGCTGCAGGCAGACTGAAATTTATGGAGTTAACACAGAGAGCGAGCGAGCCGATAAGCCTACCTTGGTTAGTATGCCTTGGCGGTGCCTGTTTTTTGCTCGTTTTCGCGTTCAACTCTCCACCGTTGCGCGCATTGTTTTTGCTGGGAGAGCAGATTATCGGCGCCGCTCTTGCGCATAACGGAGCGCCAAGTGACGCGATACCCTGTATTTTTAGGGTTTATCGATTTCGTTGGTGGCTTGTCCAGTGACGCGCTACCCTACTCTCGGTGGGTATATTGTTTTCGGGTGTCGCTTGCCACCGACTCCCAATATTAGGGCCCGATCGCCTTGGTATACCCAAGCGCCTCCGACTTGCCAACAAGTCAATACCAAAGGGTTGTTGGGTCCATTTTCCGTGTCCATCCGCCCGGCAATTCCGCTTCCGTTTCGTTGTTCTCAGCGAGTGAGGTCAGAACATGCCCACTGGTGACGAGGACAGCATAAAACTTTTGCCCGCTCCCGGTAGTAGGACACAACGCAGTAGTTCCACCCCAGGAACACCTACCTCGGTGACTAAACCGATAAGGTTACCCGGTACGCCTAAACCGAGTACGAGTTCCGCGGCAAAGAGCAAATCGGTCCTGTTCCCTTCGCCAGTCACGTTAAAGGTGCCAGCTCTTCCACCTACCAGTCCCATCAGCTCTCGACGCACTCCTCCAATGGCCCAAACAGCATTCCTCTCCGCACGTGCGAAATTGGTACCAGCCATCGGCAGGCTGACCAGTTTGAAAGACCGCTTTACCGCTTCCGGTACCAGCACGCCATCCCCCGCTATCGCTCAGGTCCGTAAAGACCGCTTACAGAGCATGTGGGCAAAGGTGGATGCTGCATTCGAGGCCTGTTTAATTGCGTCGGTGGACGAGGATCCTGACACCCAACTAGAGATCCAAGCCATGTACGACACGTGCTATGACGATTATGAACGGTACCTAGAAGACCTTACGGTCCAATCGGCCAGCCCAGTAGTCCGTCCTCCTGCACAGCCGAACTCCAATGGCGGCTGTCGACTGCCACCCTGTGACATCGAAGTTTTCGCAGGGGATTACGTTCGATGGCCCACTTTTCGGGACCTCTTCACAGCCATTTATATTCGTAATCCTAGACGTCAATCGTAGAGAAACTATACTACCTCGCCACTAAGACCAGTGGCGATCCGAAGGCCATCGTTGAGAAGTCCCCGCTGACCAACGACGGCTTCGAGGCGGCATGGGATGCCCTTCGTGACCGATATGAGAACCGACGGCTCCTGGTGACCAACCAGATTCACCTTCTCCTCTCTTTGCCTCACATCGGGTCCGATTCAAGTCGTGCTCTGAAAGAACTTCAAAGTACGATCCAGGGGGTTCTAACCGCACTCGCCCACTTCCAGGTCTCCACTGAGAATTGGGATAGCTTGCTCGTGACCATTTGCGCTTCAAGATTGCCGAGATTAACCCGCGCGTTGTGGGAAGAGTCCATAACCGACAAGAAGGAAATGCCGTCATGGAAGGAGATGGACTCCTTCCTCAGTCAGCGGTATCTGACGCTAGAGGCGATCGAGAGCCACCCTTCCAATCCGCATAGTTCCAAAGGCGATCCGAATCCGCCACCTTCTAAAAATAACCCGTTCCGGTCCCAAGGGAGTCCTGTTCCTAGGAGGGTTCACACGTTCGAGACAACAGTGAATCCGCAGAGGAGGACATGTGATCTCTGCTCCACAGAGAATCATCCAATCCGTGATTGTCCTCGCTTCCTCAACATGACCGTTGATGCTCGTTCCAGCTACGTTAAACAGAAACAGCTATGCCTGAACTGCTTCGCACGAGGACATCAGATCCGAGAATGTCAAAGCGCCCACAACTGCGTCACTTGTTGGGAACGGCACCACACGCTGCTGCACCGTGGCTATCCAAGTTCCAGCGAGCCGACTTCCACATCCGTACAACACCCGAGTACTTCCGCATCCTTGTCCAACGTTCAGTCTGATTTCGCTTCCGGTACAAGTGCGGTCCTCCTGAGCACGGCTATGATTAATATTTGCCATCTGGGGACCAATTTTCGTGCCCGCGCTTTGATCGACTCTGGCTCCGAGGCCACGTTCATTACGGAACGTCTAGTCAGCATGATCAAACTGCCGTTCCAACCTATCCAGGCACAGGTCTCCGGCATTAATCATACTGTATCCGCTCAGTAGAAGAAACTCTGCAATTTTTCCATCCGCTCTCCGACTATGTCGGGTTTACAATTAAACGTTACAGCTTACGTTATTCCGGAGGTGGCAGCGAATATTCCCTCGCATCCGATCTCTCAAAATTTGCTGAGAGACTTGCCTAGCCTTCCGTTGGCGGATCCTACCTTTTTTGAGAGCTCACCAATCGATGTCCTGATTGGAGCTGACATCCTACCATCCGTACTGTTAAGCGGCTTACAGACGAACATATGTATGTGGCTCTCTCCTCGGGCAAGAAACAGTTTTCGGGTGGGTGCTCTCTGGGCCAGTGTGTAATACGGCCGGTCAGAGAGCCCCACAAGTTGCATCCTTTTCCAGTCAGGTGTCTAGAGTACCTATCCAAAGGGTAAGAGACGCGGGCCCGCGAGTCTACAAAAGCAATCCACTTCCGGCCTTCTCCGCAGAAACGCTAGGACGGTCTCCTACGGTTGACCGACGGGAAGATATCCGTAATAATCACCGTTTTGGCGATCAGAACTCCGTGCCAAGCCCAAGCCCAAACTTGAACTTAGTTCAATGTGATCACGTCACAATGTCCAATGCGCAAGGTGGGCCTTTAACCGGTTACAACTTTCATACTAATGCTTCGTCGACACCTTCATCTCATCCTAGATTTCCGCATCCAGCCTTGGGCCCACAGTCCCGCGTCGACCGTATCATTGAGAGCCGACGCGCTTGCGGTCTGAGCTCCTACCGATGCCGAGTCTGCCCAGGAGTGCATCCGCTACGGACCTGCCACCACTTCCTACGGTTGAGCCCTGTGAAGAGGCTCCAAGCCGTACTTATAAATAAGTATTGCACGAACTGCCTGGCTCATCAGCATTCCGGCGGTGATTGTCGCAGTGGCGGGCTGTGCAGGGAGGGTGGCAAGAATCACCACACTCTACTTCACATACCCGCGTCTCGTCGTGCAGCCCGCTCAGCCTCAGCATCTTCGTCGCCATCTCCTGCGTCCCGAGCTGAACGCCGCCCTCGTAGTCCCGCCAGCCGGCCTGTTGGAGGAACTGTAGCACCTTCGCCGTCGAGTTCAGCATCCCGAGCTGAACGCCGCCCTCGGCGCCCCGACAGCCAGCCTTTCGGTGGAATTGCAGCAGCGTCGCCCTTGGTTCCAGCATACCAGCATACAGGAATACCGCCGCCATCCGTAGACTCTCTTCTAGTGTAAAAAACCCGCAATTATACTTTGCAATCCTGCAAGGGGGGGAGGATGTTCAGGGCAGCCGCAAACTTCTGCAGCGCACTGTGGAGAGCGCTCTGGAGAACGCTCCGCGCCCGACTCGCTCTCACACGCTCTTGCACACGGCACTCAGGAGAGCCGCCCGGCGCTCGGGCGGCCACTAGCTTGAGCGGGAGTTTCAGTTACGCTCCCACCCCCGTTACCATCGTTCGCTGTGAACTTCGACATACATACATGCGAACACAACTACCTATACAATATACATTACATATACCACTTACCGAGAATAAAGTAAACGAGTTGAAACACATAGACGTGCTATTTAATTAATTCAACGGCTGTGCTACCTCCCGGATCCGCCCCCTACAAACAATATGTATGTTAATAAATTTGTATGTTAATATAATTGAACTTATTTTTAAAATTATCAATCGATTTTAATTCTATGACTTTTGGATCGGTACGTCTTTGGGTAGGTTAATTCCTTTTAAACCGGCTTCTTATAGCCTTTTTACACTACAGTGAGTTACCACATTTATCGATAGGTAACTCAATAACTCAGAATTTGGATTTACACTATGCCAAAGTTGAGTTATTGAGTTTCGGCTGCTGGCACGTGCTTGTCTGCGAAAATTTTTATTTTTTTATTTTTATTAATATGAATACCCAAGAATAATTTATGCTCTATGTTGCAGAGCAAGAGACGATAACGACGCTGCAATGTATGGAGTTGGCGACGTTGTCTGCAGCATGTGTGGAGTATTTGGATCAAATTTCCAAGAAACGCATTTGGACATTGCGAATAACCTTGAAATCCATTTTTGAAGGAAAATTTCCGCAGGGAAATGGCACGGCTGCAATTGCAAATATGTTGAATTTTGGCTATATGTATATGTACATTACATATGTACCAAAATTAAAAATTTTTAAATTGGAAATTGTTTATAATAATTTAATTTATATTCATTTATAATAATTCAATTTAGCGTTTGGCTAAGTTTTTCCGACCGAATTTTAGAAATCGACCACATTGTTTATATGGTTTTTAATAATAAAATTGGTTTAAAATATTAGTTTTAACAATTGTTTGTACCTTTTTCCCCAGCCATATTGTTTTCGCGCCAAAATTTAAAATTTGAGCTGCCAATTTTTGTTGTAACTAGTGGTGATAGTTCCACGACAGGAATATCAGGGTTGAAATATTCGGAAAACTCAACTAAACGCAACCAAAACCCAACTGTTTTGCCACCTGCAGGTCCCCTATGCTTCCCCATGTAAACGAAACTCGAGTTTTGCTCGAAACTCAATAACTCTATAACTTAACCGTAGTGTAAAAAGGCTATTATAAGCCTTTGGAAAAACGACCTAAGCCGAGAGTTCCATTAGTCAAAAGATTCCAATCTCTCTTGCAATAATGTTGTTTCTATGTTCCTAAAGCGAATTTATTATATGCAAGGTCACTACTCTTCGTACTTCATCATTTGCAATTATTTCATGTACATTGGACTTAGAAGCTTTTTAGGGGCAAATATACATACATGTATTGCTTAAAACAAATTCCTTAAACTAATTTTATTATTGAATCAACCATTTTAACAATATGGTTGGTTTCTAAATTTTGGAATTTCCAATGCTTTCACTGTTTCCGGGGTCTTTTGTAGAAAGGTCCAAGGGAAGTTCACAAGGTTTGCTTTGTGACTCCGATACGTCTGGTCGGAGTCAAGTATATTTCAATAATCATTCTTACACTTCTCTTATGGATTAGCTTAGCCTAACGCTGCCCATTGCTACGCTGGCGAAGCCAGCAGCGGAGCAGCGGCATACATAAGTATATGTATGTGTGTTTATATATTAAGCAACGGAAACGTTGCTGAAGAACGGAGAGGCGCATGCACATAGTATATTATGTATATACGGTCAGAACCCTGCATTTATGCTGACTAGGTTCTGGCCGTTGCCCGCTACATTCAAGTGCGATCGTATTACGTTGCACTGGGAATGTGTTGGGCTCTTTAGAGATTGTTTATGTCAGCGACAAAGTGTCGCTGATGGGTTTGTATTTATGCAATAAAGTATTGCTGTTGATTTGTTACTGGGTACAGTGTACCCTCGATATATGTGCATACTACACTTTGCCTGGAAAGGTAAGAAATTCCTCTAGCATATACTTGTCAGAGAGTTCAGCAGTCACTTCCCGACAAAATGTTATCAAAATCCTACACACAATGACTTTGAACACACCGAATAGATTCCCTATTGTGCGATATCCCAGAGAGGATCCCAGGCAATATAGCGCTGTGGGTATCCTTATCTCCAAAAGGATTGCCTGTCGAAAATTCATGTTCTGCTTTCAGAGATCAGACAGCAGTCCTACTGGATTGTCGATCGTACTCCTCTGCAAGCGGTCTTTAAAGAATACGTCGGAGTTGTTTACCACATCTTCCTCCCAAAATGAACCATATCGTGGCTATTGCAATTTAGAATGCATTATTTTATTGAAAAGAGAACATTATCTGATCATTATTTACAAGGGTCGTTACAAGGACGTTGCAGTTTCAAGACAAATTTTAACTTGTGTGCAGTTATTGTTATACTATTTTTGTTCTTGTTATGTGACTCGAATACTATAATATATATACAAATTTGAATGTAACGTCTGCCGTAATTACAAACTGCAATGAATTTTCTATTGACTGGCTATTTTTCAATGATGTATTTGTATAATTTGGTAAATTAGATCATTACACTCATGACCTAAAGGTCAATTTGGTTTGATGAAAGAGAATTTTTCTGGCTGTTGTTTAAAGTTATGATTCTTACATAAGTCGACTCTGGTCTGATGAGCTAGTGAGATGGCTCAAAGGTGGCCTAGCTGAGGCCGCCGGACGGGTCGCAGGGTGCGGATAGTGATCGACCTACCTCTGTAGGTAGGTCAGCTGCGAATAGGCATCCGCCCTTTCTTTGCAAATCGTGGGATCAAAAATGGATAATTAAAAAAATAAAAACACCAACAAAAACGACTCTTTCACTCCCCAAATGCCAACAGAGAGCATTAAAATTCAGGGAAAGGCAGCGGCCCAAAGACCTGGCCTAACACGCTACAAAACGGCTAAAACCTGCGCGGCGGAAGACGCTAGGGTGAACCCAAAGGGGTCCCATCCTAGTCTTGAGGTGGGTACCACATCGCCTCCCAAAGCTGATACCTTGGCAGAGTGGCTATGCGAAGGATGTCGAGTTGCCATCGACTAGCCCCCAAGCCAGGTCCTATTCGTATGCTGGCAACATACTCCACCGGCAACACGCAAGCAAAATGTCCAGCCCGACCGACCAGCCTGACCTCCGATTGGCCGATTGACCTCCAAGAGTGCTCATGCTCAACAAGGAGTCGCTGGCCCCAATAAAAGCAGCAAGAGGAGAGCTGAACTTCGATTTCAGTGCAGTCACAATAAAGGTGTATAAGTCAGATGCAGCGACCTAGGCACATCCTGTCGAAAACACAGTCGAGCAGGACGTTGCCTCGGAAATCGAAGCACCTGAAGACGAATTGGAGCCAGCCCATGACTATTCCTCTGATACGACTCTGATGAGCGAGTTCGAGGCGACGACACCATCGAAGACGACTCCAACGCCGACTACACAAGGGTGGAGAACTCTGACGTTGTCTCTAAGACTCTTACAGATCAATCTCCACCACTGTAAAGCAGCATCCGCTTACCTAATTCTCCGCTTGGACGTAAGCGGAGCAGATGTAGTCCTGATCCAAGAGCCTTGGGTAGTAGGAGACAAGATCTGTGGATTAGCTCAAAAAGAAGGTAAAATCCACACCTGCATTCTGGCAAGAAAGCACTTAAATATCTTTCTGCTCCACAACTTTAGCAATGGCGATAACACGGCGGTAAGACTAGAGCTCAAAAAAACACACATAAGGCTAATGTCGTCGAATATGGTTCATGAGGAAAGCGATCCTCCAGATGCCCTTGTTCGCAAGCTTACCAGCGATAACGAAAGGTCGGATATAGGCCTAATAATAGTCTGCGACGCCAACGCTCATCACACCCAATGGGGGAGCTCGGACACAAATGTAAGGGCTGATTCACTTTTCAGCTTTATCCTAAACTCTAATCTTATAATCTGCAATCGGGGAAATGACCCTACGTTTATAATAAAGAATCGACAAGAGGTAATCGACCTCACTTTAACGTCTCGATAACTGTCAGACATAGTCAAGAGCAGGAAAGTCGTAGGGGAGCATTCCTTCTCAGACCACAGGTACATCGAGAAAATATTATCTCTCGGGAGCCCGAAACCCACTGACTTTGTTAACCCCAGGAAGGCCAACTGGGAAAAACATAGCACAGTAATGGAGGGACTACTTCCCTCTGTAACACCAATACGGCTGAACATAGAGGACGACCTAAATCGTCTAGTGGAAAGCATTCAACACGGCCTTCAAGGCAGCGTGCTCCTCAAACATATAAAGGGGGAAAAGAAACCCCCCTGATGGTCAAAACAAATAGTTATCCTACGAAAAAGCTGCAGGGGAAGAACACTGGGGAGACTACAAGACCAGTCTGGCCAGTCTGACTAAAAAAAAATTAGACAGGCGAAAAGGGTCTCTTGGCAAAAATTTTGCTCTGAAATCGAGGAAACGTCGGAGGCTACAAGACTACGCAAGATCCTCTCCAAAACGTCCCGCACGGTGGGGTACCTTAAGAGAAGTGATGTTACGTGGTACTCAAACATATAAAGGGGGAAAAGAAACCCCCCTGATGGTCAAAACAAATAGTTATCCTACGAAAAAGCTGCAGGGGAAGAACACTGGGGAGACTACAAGACCAGTCTGGCCAGTCTGACTAAAAAAAAATTAGACAGGCGAAAAGGGTCTCTTGGCAAAAATTTTGCTCTGAAATCGAGGAAACGTCGGAGGCTACAAGACTACGCAAGATCCTCTCCAAAACGTCCCGCACGGTGGGGTACCTTAAGAGAAGTGATGTTACGTGGTACGTGAGGAGTCAGAGAACAGACTCACCTCCCTAGTGAAGGTTCGGCCACCTCGATGGAGCGTATCTTCATAAAACGGAACATCAAATGGACAAAAAACAGTTGTGATAAGTTCAAGTCCTCTGGTCCGGACCAGGTCATGCCGGCTTAATTACAAAAGGCCGGAGACACGGCCATCAACTGGCTGCAATGTATCTTTCAATCTTTCCGACTCAAAACTTTTGAGAGACTCGTCGGGTTACAACTGAGAATAACTATAAGTTCATTGGGATCGTCCACTCAGTCGAGGGGGGGGCTGTAAAATCGTGGCATACGCGGACGACGTGGCAATTATCTTCTCGGGAAAATACCCTCAAACACTCTGCGACTTAATGACCGCAAAGCTCGCGAGACTGTCAGGATGGACAGAATCGCGAGGACTTGGAGTTAATCCCTCAAAAACGGAACATGTGCTATTTACAAATAAATACAAGATTTCGCATCTCAACCATCCCATAATAAACGGATGCAAGCTCTCTTTTAGCGACAGCGCCAGTTACTTAGGGTTGGTTATTGAAAAAAAAGCTAAATTGGAAACTAAACATCAAAGGCAGAGTGAAGAAAGCCACAATAGCCCTCTACACATGCAAAAAGCTATTGGCTTAAAATGGGGCATGAACCCAAGCACAGTCCAATGGATTTATCTAGCAATAGTTAGACCAATGATACTCTACGGTGTTACAGTGTGGTAGCCGGCATTATCAAAAAAGACGATCACAAGGCAACTTGGCAGAGTTCAACGAACTGCCGCCCTTTGCATCAGTGGAGCTCTTCGAACCACTCCAAATGATGCGCTAGATGCCATTCTATTTCTCCAAGGCCTTGCCCTTGCAGAAAAAGAGCGGGCAGAGATGGCAGCAATACGTCTGAAACTACTGTATCCCCAGGGAATACATAGACACCCCTTTCAATGTAATCATCCCTCACAGAGACGAATGGAGAGAGGGACCTCAGGCTAGCTAAACATTAGGCACTCTCTTGAAGTTCCAGATCACCGTAGCGTCATTGCAATCAAGGAAGCACTGAACTGCCTTCAGAAAGCTACTGCCATGGAAAGTTAGGTAAGGTTACCCCGGACGGCCCCCAACAGGGCCTCTCATTTACGAGGGTGTTTCGGAGGTTTTGAAGTCCCCTAGAATCGAGCTGTTTTTGGCAAAGTCAAGCAGTTTCCCTGGCTACCTCTGAGAGGCATCATCCAGTGATTCCAGCATCGGTACGCTCTGGTATCTTCCCCTTGCCCTTGAGAGAGCCGGACAGCGGCAGATGAGATGTTCCAGGATTTCGACAGCCCCAGGTTCATCACATTTCCTGCAGATGTTGCTGTTGGTGCCTAGTTCCTTGGTTAGCCTGGTTGTATGCGGCGCAGCCAGGCAGTGGCCTGTTAATATACCCATTTCGAGATTCTGCAGGGGGTGGTGTTCTTCCACCTGCTTTCTGTCTTCATTGTGGCCTGCTAACATATCGTGTATAACGATTTGAGCAATGTTGGAAAGACGTTGTGTTTTTGGGGTATATTTTATTTTTATTGGTTATATTTTAATATGGATGTCATTTTCCATATTCTTAACATATAAACTATTTTTTTCGAATTTGTTTTCTGTATATTGTGTTGTTATTATTGTTGAGCTACTGAGCACCTTCAGCATCGTATTTTTACGAAATTTAATTAAACACAAATTGGTTTGTTTTTAATGTATAAATATGTATATTCATGTATGTTCGATTTGTTTTCTTGTATGTACGAGAGTACTTAGCGAGAGATGCAACAATAAACACGAAACGAAAATTGGCGATACGACATTTGCTCACGAAGACGATCAAATTTAAGTAACTGCTTGTTGGGCGACGAACGACGAAGAATAGGACAATGGTGCGATAGTGAGTGCAGGGCAACAGTAATCAGCAATGATTAAGAGAGATACGCTTTTTATGCTGCCGTGGGCCGGCGCTAAGCCGAACAATTATTGTTTTTTTTTGGATACACATACGATGCAATCTTAACTTAATCTTAACTTTGATTGATTTGCTGGTTCGGTTTCAGTCCGAATAATTTGAATACTTCGTGCATAGCTTTGTACGGAACATTGGTGTTAGGTTCGTAATATTTTACCAATTCTCGCGAATATTTCTCATATATAGTTATTTTGGATTTTTTTAAATTTAATATTCGGACAAGGATAATTGCATATTTGGAAATGACTTCGTTCAAGTTGTTGAATTGGCCAGCTTCCATTTTCAATGGAACTTTTCTTTATTATTGATTTTAGACCGTGTTGGATGCTTCATCTTGTGGTTAGTTCTAAAGTTCCTTTACTAATGTAGGCTCCTTCTAAAGCTTTGGTTAATTGATCAACCTCTTGAGTGTAATGGTCAGTCATTTTATTCATTTGTTGAATATTCATAAACTTTTTTAACAAAGCTGCAGAAGACTCTCCTTGGTATTAGCTTTTAATCTGTGGATGATTTCTTATAATTATACCCGGTACTCTAAGTGTATAGGGGTATACTTAGTAGATTTGTGGTGATGCTGGATGTGTTCCAGAAAGAAGCGTTTCTGACCCCATAAAGCATATATATATTCTTGATCGGCATGAATAGCTCGGCTGTATATCTGTGGAACCCACAATTTTTAAGATATGAGAAAACAAAAAACTGCTGAATAATGAAAAATAATGGAAAATAGCCGTATGTATTAGATTGCCAAATCTGGATTAGGGGGGATCATTAGTATGGCCAGAAGAAACAAATGAATTTTCAGTGGCTACTCATCTCCTCTCTCTCTCTCGCACACATTGCCACGAGCCGTAGATAGATATGTAGCAATGTAGAAGATAGATGTAAAAAACATATTTACACAAGTAAGATGTGGTAAACAACTCCGACGTATTCTTTAAAGACCGTATGAAGAGGAGTACGTTCGACAATCCAGTAGGACTGCTGTCTGATCTCTGAAAGCAGGACATGAAATTTCGACAGGCAATCCCTTTGGAGATAAGGATACCCATAGCGCTATATTGCCTGGGATCCTCTGTGGGATATCGCATAATAGGGAATGTATTCGGTGTGTTCAAAGTCATAGTGTGTAGGATTTTGATGAAATTTTGTCGGGAAGTGACTGCTGAACTCGCTGATGTTAGTGGAATTTCTTACCCTGAGAAGATCACGGAAACGGTGAAAGGATTCAATCCCATTGGATTTCTAGCAAAAAATTAGAAATCAACCATATTGTTAAAATGCTTGATGTTGGAGTAGATTAAGAGACATTAAGAGAGGATCGGACGCCAAAAGAGTCGCTCCATCTTCGGGTGACCCGCAAGCCGATCTGCACGATCGCCGACGGCGAATCGGGTTGCGTGCGGCCGACGGTGGGTCGCGCAAAGAGTGGAATGGGACGGCACTTCACTGGTCGAAGTACGCCCAAAGCCACTGCAGTCGTTTGTTTAATCAATCCATTAAATTACAGAAAACCCGCGTCTTTCATTAGTTGTTTAAATTGTTTGAAATCTATAAAATAGTAGATTTTTCATTGGCGCCCGAGCAGGGACATCGGTTTTTTGCGATTCGAACTCGTTTCGCTCAGTAGTGGCTTAGGCTTCGCGTGTGAAAGAAATTGGAAAGAAGTTGCTGATTCGGACCTTGCCACAGACGTGCCCTTTTGGACCCTCGCCATCTTGGACGCTGCCGAACTCAACGCACCGATGGACCAGAAAACAGGACGATTACTTTCTATAGATTCGCTAGAAAGTCTACAGGTATTCTGTGCCAAAAATTGAGCATCACAGGTTGAATTTCGTTGTGGGGCTGTAAATTGTTCGCTCGTCCGACCCAAACGATCAACTGCAGTGATTCGCATATTTGCGTGTGTATGTGCTAACACAGAGAACACAGCTCAATTTCTGGCACCTTCCCTTTTATACCTTATTTGGCCAAATCGATGTACATAAAGTGAAAGTGTCGCAGTTATACATAAGCTCGGTAGAATTGTTCGAACATATCTACGCCATACATGCGTATACTCATGCTGACCACCACTTAATGTGCATAACCAAAACGGCAACACATATGTAAATATTTAACACTCAAAACTTTATATAAACATATAAACCATATATAATATATGTAAACATATGGTCTATTTATTGCATTCTAATAATACTGGTCGTGTGTTTGTGCACTCGCAAAGCGTCGCAGTGTCTTTTGGTTGTCCGCTTTCGACTTAACCGCTACGTACAATACGCGTACATATATACATACGTATATACGTACAGACATCGGCTTGCAATTGCACATACACGCAACGCTTGGTAAAGGTTCTTGGGCACCAGCGGCTGATATTTCGTGCGGTCGTTAACCTTGATCGCTCTGTGCTTGCATCGGTTATATATTAGTTTGTGTGTGCGTGCGCTCGCGCCAAATTTACCGCTTGCTCTCTTCTCCCCCGTTTTTGGCATACCTTACAGGTCAGGCTTGGTTCGAGCGCCTGTATTACTTTCGTCTTGTGCGTTCGCTCGCGCCAAATTCTCTCACTTACTCTTTGATCCCCACAAAGTGGCAGCAGCGAGCATTGGGCTTGCTTACTTTCGGTCGCTTGGACCACTTTCGTTTGTTTGTTTACATATTGCGCCAGGGCGTGTGTGTGTTTGGGTAAGCAAGCTTGGCGTTTCTCGGTACATAGCTGCAGTGCCTGTGCGAGGGTAGCTTGAAAAGTTTGGCGAACTTTGGGTACGGTATTGGAGGTAGTTCCTTTTTCTCATTTCAATTATATCTGAGTCCGATAGGACAACTGTGGAACGGCCAACAGTACCTAAAACCAATACGAAGTTGGCATTGTGTCAACAAAGGTTTTACAAAGTCAGTGTTGACATTGCGCGCGTGCAAACAGCCTTTAGATTGAAGCAAATTTCATCGGACAAAACCGAATTAGCTTGTCGCCTAGAGCTTTTAGAGGGTTATATCGATAAGGCTATGAACCTACAGGCAGAGCTGGACATTTTGAGTCCAACCAATAAAAGTAGAGGACCGTTGGAGGATCTGTGTGTCGTCACTAAAGCATTGTTTATGAATGCAATCAAACCAAGATCCGACACACATATGCAGCATGACTGCTCAGTGAATCCACTGAATCACTGAATTCGAGCCAGCGATCGCAGCTGCCGAAAATGCGTTTGCCGAAGTTTAGTGGCAAACATTCGGAATATAAAAACTTCATGTGCCTGTTCCAAAGCCTCATTGACGACGATGCTTCTTTGACAAACGTAGAAAAGTTTAATCATCTCGTATTATGTTTGTCAGATGAAGCATTAGGCGTAGTAAAACCATTTCAAATGACAGACTGTAATTATTCTAAGGCCCTTGCCAGTCTGAAGTCAGTGTACGACAATAAATGTTTGATATTCTTCGATACTGTTGCTCAACTATTCGATTTGCCAACCATGACCAAGCCATCTGCATCGAGTTTAAGATCGATGATAGACACGGTGTCTGCGATATATTCATCGCTGTCGTCTGTAGGTGACGACAAAGATATTGCGAATGCAATGATCATTCACATGGTCATGGCAAAGGTCGACCATGTGACCAAATCTCGTTTTGAGGAGCAGCTTGACTACGATAAGCTGCCTTCTTGGGAAGACTGTGCCAAACAGCTGAATAGAAGGTATCAGTACCTGGCAGCAGAAGAATCAACTCGTGACAAGTCAAGGGTGCGTAACGAGGTGAGGAAGCCTCAACGGAAATCGTCCTTTGCCTGTGCTAATGCAGGTCAAAAGTCGTCGTCTGCATGCACCTATTGCAGGTCTGCAGACCACAGTATATATTCTTGTCCGTCGTTTAGTGCCATTTCCGTCATGCAACGTTTTGAGTATGCTAAGACTCAAAAACTGTGTCTCAATTGTTTGACCACGGGACATACAGTATCGAGTTGCAAGGCGGCGAAGTGTCGAGTGTGCTCAAAGCCTCACCATTCGCTCCTTCATCGGTACACTGCATCAGTGCAAGGTGAAGCAGCGGCACTTCAAGCCTCAACTTCGGGGGCATACGTAGGTCACGTGCTCAATGCGGATCAAGTCGTTCTGGCTACCTCGATCGTAAGCATCAAAGATAGATTCGGACAGTTGCATCCAGCAAGAGCTTTGCTCGATAGTGGCTCTCAAATAAATTTGATGTCTGAGAGCCTAGCACAGAGGCTTCGGCTTAAACGTGAGCCAACTTCCCTTGCTATCGCTATGGTGGGTGGTGCAACCACCGATAGTAAAACTAAGGTTTGTGCATCGATACATTCTCGTTTGAATTCCCACACGTTTTCCGCTGAGTGTTGGGTACTAAAGTCAATTTCCACATCTCAGCCTGGGCAATCACTTTCCACATCGAGCTGGAAAATCCCAAAAAATATTCAATTGGCAGATCCCGAATTCCATAAGCCGGCTAAGGTGGATGTTCTCTTGGGAGCTGAAATGTTTTATGGGCTACTGTGCGTTGGGCAAATTAAATTACATTCCGAGCTGCCCATTATGCAAAAAACATTGCTCGGTCGGATTGTTGCAGGCAAATGTACTGGACAGGCGCCTCGGCAACAGTGTAATGAGAGTTCGGTAGCTCAAGTGTATAGTTGTTCTCTCGACTCATTAGTAAACCGTTTTTGGGAATTGGATCAATGTCCAATTGAGTCGAAGGCTGTCCGCCAAACAGCTGAACAACAAGCCTGTGTACAACTCACAGTCGCAAAAACGGTACAACGATTGTCTTCCGGTCGCTTTCAAGTCAAACTTCCCTTTAAGACCGACCCTAAAGTTCTTGGCCTGTCCTTTCAAACTGCTGAAAGGCGTTTTTTGCAACTTGAGCGCAAACTGTCAAAGGATGACACTCTCAAAACTATGTACCATGACTTCATGAAAGAGTATTTGGATTTGGGACATATGTCCATTCTGAAGTCTGCTCCTCTAGAACAGCATTATTATATTCCTCGTCAATGCGTTCTCAGACCTGAGAGCACCTCAACCAAACTTCGTGTTGTGTTCGATGCTTCCAGCAAAACATCAACAGCAGTTTCGCTGAACGAAACACTAATGGTGGGGCCAACTATTCAGAGGGAGTTGTATTCAACATTGTTCAACTTTCGGTTGAACAAATATGCCGTAACTGTCGACATTTCGAAAATGTACAGGCAGATAAATGTTTCTGAGGAAGACAGAGACTTCCAACTTGTCTTGTGGAGAGAAAACCCTTCACAAAACATACAGGCATACAGGTTGAATACTGTTACATACGGTACAGCGTCAGCACCCTTTTTGGCTGTACGTTGTTTGTTCGAATTGGCAGATAGTTTCGCACAATCACATCCCATTGGTGCGGAAGTGATTCGCAATTATTTTTATGTCGACGATATGCTGGCAGGTGCAGACAGTTTAAAAGAACTGGACACAATTTGCAGCTAGGTTCGGGATATTTTGAATTCAGGAGGATTTCCATTGGCCAAGTGGGCTTCCAATTGCCGGACTCAATCTGGAAATAATGAGGAAATCAGCATTAAGATTGATGAGCAAAGCTCAGTCAAAACGCTTGGAATGCGCTGTGCACCTTAAGATGATGTATTTAAGTACCATCTGGACGTGGATAGTTTTGCCTCCCTGAAACCAACAAAACGCAATATATTGTCGATAGCCTCTCGTTTGTTTGACCCTCTCGGTTTGTTGTGTCCAATTCTCACTAAGGCAAAAATGCTGTTTCAGGACTTATGGAGGCTAAAGGTAGATTGGGATGAGGCTATTCCTATGAGTCTACACACTGCGTGGAATAAGTTCACCACTACCTTGCGGGATTTGCACAAAATTTCAATCCCTCGTTACGTATGTTTGACGCTGTACAAAGGGGTTCAAATTCACGGCTTTGCTGACGCATCCAGTCACGCCTACGGTTGCTGTATATACGTACGAACGTGCAACGACGAAGACGTTCGCATGTCATTGCTCACGGCAAAGTCGAGGGTAGCTCCGCTGAGCGTAAAAACAATACCCCGGTTAGAGCTTTGTGCAGCACTATTACTGGCCAAACTCTGGCAACAAGTGTCGATCACAATGACCAAATTCACGATAGAAAGCGTAAATTTCTGGTCAGATTCGCAGGTCACGCTATATTGGTTGCAGCGTGATTCGGGTACGTTGGGTACATTCGTCGCGAATCGGGTCGCAGAATGTCAAGAATTGTCAACTGGAGTCGTATGGCGTCACGTTCCAACGGCTGCTAATCCAGCAGACTTGGTTTCAAGGGGAACAGATGTTGACGACATTGTGAGCTCCTTGTGGTTCAATGGGCCAAGCTTTTTAATGGCAGAAAAAGATCGATGGCCTCAACTTCATCAGTTCGAGATAGCGTCAGAAGTGAAAACTTCTGAAGATAAGAAAAGTGCAGTGGTATGTGCGCTTGGGGTAGCTGATGCTGAATCTAATTACATTGTGCAATTAATCAAACGGCAATCGAGGTTTTCTAAGTTGGTCCGCATAATGGCCTACGTGCTTCGATTCTGTTTCAAGCAGCTTAGAGGTGATTCGCATCTTGTATCTGCGGCAGAAAGGAACATTGCGTTTTTAAAGCTGATCGCAGTCGTACAAAGCACAACATACAGCGCTGAGTATAGATTACTGGAAAAATCGGCAGCATTAGCTCCGATGCTGCAGTCGTTAAATCCATTTGTCCACGAGTTTGATGAAAATGGCATCAAATTTAAGTTAATTCGAGTAGGAGGGCGCTTGCTACACGGCCCTATCGCATACGACGCCAAGTTCCCTCTGTTGCTACCAAAGGGATCTGAATTGGTCAGCCTTTTGGTCAGGCATTTGCACCTTAGGCACTTCCATGCTGGTGCAAAGGTTCTTGTGGGATTGCTGAGGCAGCAAGTTTGGGTGATCAATGCCCGAAGCGTGTGTACAGCGCATGTTAGAAGATGCGTACACTGCTTTCGCTACAAGCCAAAGTTGTTGGGGCAAATAATGGGAAATTTACCAGCTGACCTCCTTCGTGAGGGTCGGCCGTTCAGAGTATCTGGCGTAGATTTCTGTGGGCCATTCTACGTAAGCTACATAATCAGAGGTAGACCACCCGTTAAAATGTACGTTGCCGTTTTTGTTTGTTTCGCCTCAAAGGCAGTCCATTTAGAACTTGTCCCAGACCTTTCAACTGACGCTTTTCTAAATGTATTTAAAAGGTTCGTTGGGAAACGAGGGCTGCCGGAGAAGATGGTCAGCGACAACGCGACGAATTGCTTGGGAGCGAGCAACGTGCTGAGGGAGCTCCAAGCGGCGTTTCTCCGGAGCAAATAGGAACTCCAGGACTACGCAGCGGAGAGAGCGGTGACCTGGTGCTTTATCCCTCCGAGGGCACCACACTTCGGCGGACTGTGGGAAGCAGCAGTCAAGGCAGCCAAACACAGGCTGGTGCGAGGGGCAGGCGACGCCAACCTCACGCCAGATGATCTGAGCACGCACCTGGTGGAGGTCGAAGCGCTGCTCAACTCAAGGCCCCTCGTGGCGGACACCAGCGATCCAAACGACGGGGAGGCCATAACACCAGGGCACTTGCTCATCGGCCAACCACTGCTGGGCCTGCCGCACGGATCCACGCCCGGAGAGCCCAACAACAAGCCCGCACCCGGATACTTGAAGCGGTGGCAACTGTTGTTGGAGCTCAAACTGTGCTTTTGGCGCAAGTGGTCCAACGATTACCTCCTCAGCCTGCAGCAGCGAGCCCAGTGGAGCAGAGGCGAGGCCAATCTGGCCAAAGGGACGGTCGTGCTGGTGCACGACGACAGCACCCGCAACGATGGACAACAGGGCGCGTGACACGCGTTATAACTGGAGAGGACGGCAAGGTGCGGGTGGCCGAAGTCAGAACGCCGGCCGGCGTCATTAAACGGCCAATCCATAAGCTGGTACCACTGCCAACGTGCTGAAGACCGGAGCTCTTCAGCGGGGCCGGAATGTTGGAGTAGATTAAGAAACATTAAGAGAGGATCGGACGCCAAAAGAGTCGCTCCATCTTCGGGTGACCCGCAAGCCGATCTGCACGATCGCCGACGGCGAATCGGGTTGCGTGCGGCCGACGGTGGGTCGCGCAAAGAGTGGAATGGGACGGCACTTCACTGGTCGAAGTACGCCCAAAGCCACTGCAGTCGTTTGTTTAATAAATCCATTTAATTACAGAAAACCCGCGTCTTTCATTAGTTGTTTAAATTTTTTTTTAATCTTAAAAATAGTAGATTTTTCACTTGATTTAAAAACAAAATTAGTTTAAACAATTTGTTCTTAGAATTAAGCTGGGTATCCAGAACCGCGGAAACTAAAAATTACTGCCAAACTTCATATAAAACGAGGGGGAACGTTGTGAGCCGCGGCAAAGGCCGCGGCTCTACCTTATACCCGGTACTCAGTCAGTATACACATACATACATACATATATGTATGAGCAATGTTCACCAAAGGGACAAATTAAATTTTGGGCAAAAAAAAATATTTCAAAAAAATGAAGTCAAATCATTTTTGGAATATTATACATGTTTTCAATTTTGTTTGCATATGCTTTTTACATGTGCTTCTAAATTTCTACATAACATGTATAACTACATATTTGAGACGTACAAGTGTTTGCGACAGAGAGAGAGGGAATGAGTGAGCGCTTGGCAGGCGTTGCGTAGCCACTGAAATTTAATTTGTTTCTTCTGGCCATAATATTGATTCGACCTGATCCATATTCGGCAATCTGGTAGATATGGTAATTTTCCATGATTCTGCGTTTTTGGTTTTCATTTATCTTAAAAATTGTGGATTCCACAGATTTTCGTCCTTTGTGGGGGCGGAAAGGGGCGTGCCAAAATTTTGAAATACACTTGTGCTGGTTTGATATCACAGGAGCTTGGATAGAAAGTTTGGTTGCTCTAGCTCTTATAGTCTCTGAGATCTAGGCGCTCATTTAAACGAATAAGCAAAACAGACAGGGTCGCGTGTGAGAGAGAGCGAGAGGGAATGATGACTTTCGAAATGGTTTTCTTCATTGTAGCTATAATAATGATCCGATCTGATCCAGATTCAACACTCTGATAGAAATGATTATTCGCTATAATTCTGCGTTTTTAGTTTTCTCGTATCTTCAACATTGTATACGCCACAGACTTTCGTCCTTTGTGGGGGCGGAAGGGGGCGGCGTGAAATTTTGAAATTTATTTGGAGTAGTGTGATCACAAAGGAGACTGGATACAAAACTTGGTTGCTCTAGCTTAAATAGTCTCTGAGATATAGGCCCAAATAAAGACGGACGGACAGACGGACGGACGGACGGACAGACAGACATGGCTATATCGACTCGGCTATTGATGCTGATCAAGAATATATATACTTTATGGGGTCGGAAACGCTTCCTTCTGGGCGTTACACACAACCGTTATCCCCACAAATCTAATATACCCCTATACTCTTCGAGTACCGGGTATAAAAACGGGGCCAGTAATTTTTCGTTTGTGTTTTCCTGGAGTCAGTATCCAGCAACGTAAACGGGATCCACGAATTTGTATCGATAGTATCGATATTCACATGAATGTGGACTGTGAGAACAGCTGATAGGGGTGCCAGTAAAATATATGTGCCTATTTTTACTGAAGTCAAAGTGAAAGGTGGGGGTAAAATTTGTGCGCAAAACCAAAAAGAGATATGCAAATGTTTAAAGTGAGGAGAGGATTGCTTTAATAAAAGCAATTAAGGCAATATCATGTCTTTAGCGGATCACGGAAAATGAGCATTTTAATAATTTGGGCATTTTGGCGCCTCCAACTGTGCTGTACTTCGTCTTGTAACCATATGTACCGCTACCAACACAAACACTTCATCGTCAGAATTACTTTTCTTCCTTTTTATACCCGGTACTCGAAGAG
Source organism: Drosophila algonquin (assembly GCA_035041765.1). Taxonomy (NCBI): domain Eukaryota; kingdom Metazoa; phylum Arthropoda; class Insecta; order Diptera; family Drosophilidae; genus Drosophila; species Drosophila algonquin. The sequence continues at coordinate 49,547 of JAWNKY010002784.1, forward strand.
TTTAAGGGTATATTAGATTTGTGTGGATAACGGTTGTGTGTAACGCCCAGAAGGAAGCGTTTCCGACCCCATAAAGTATATATATTCTTGATCAGCATCAATAGCCGAGTCGATATAGCCATGTCTGTCTGTCCGTCCGTCCGTCTGTCCGTCTGTCCGTCTTCATTTGCGCCTATATCTCAGAAACCACTTAAGCTAGAGCAACCAAGTTTTGAATCCAGTCTCCTGTGTGCTCACACTACTCCAAATGTGTTGCAAAATTTCGCCCCGCCCCTTTCCGCCCGCACAAAGGACAAAAGTCTGTGGCGTGCACAATTTTGAAGATACGAGAAAACTAAAAACGCAGAATCATAGAGAATGACCATTTCTATCAGAGTGTTGAACCTGGATTAGATCGGATCATTATCATAGCTACAATGAAGAAAACCATTTCGAAAGTCATCATTCCCTCTCGCTCTCTCTCACACGCGACCCCATCTGCTTTGCTTATACGTATAAATGAGCGCCTAGTTCTCAGAGACTATAAGAGCTAGAGCAACCAAACTTTCTATCCAAACTCCTGTGATACCAAACCTGCACAAGTGTATTTCAAAATTTTGCCACGCCCCTTTCCGCCCCCACAAAAGACGAAAATCTGTGGAATCCACAATTTTTAAGATAAATGAAAACCAAAAACGTAGAATCATGGGAAATTACCATATCTACAAGATTGCCAAATATGGATCAGGTCGGATCAATATTATGGCCAGAAGAAACAAATTAAATTTCAGTGGCTACGCAACGCCTGCCAAGCGCTGACTCATGCCCTCTCTCTCTCTGTCCTAAACACTTGTACGTCTGAAATATGTAGTTATACATGTCATGTAGAAATTTAGAAGCAGATGTAAAAATCATATGCAAACAAAATCGGAAACATGTATAATATTCCAAAAATTAACTTCATTTTTTTAAATATTATTTTTTGCCCATTTTTTTAATTTGTCCCTTTTGCGAACATATAAGAAATTGCATAAATCGCAAGCTCATATATGTACATATGTACATATATACTGACTGAGTACCGGGTATAAGGTAGAGCCGCGGCCTGTGCCGCGGCTCACAACGTTCCCTCTCGTTTTAATTTTAGTTTCATTTTCAAAATTGGCGCTGTTTACAAAACACAGCTGATTCATGAGAGTGGCAAATCACTTTTTAGGCTCTTGGTCACACTATTTTAATTGAGTTCCACACATCCGAAATAATGAGCAGTTTGCTTTCAGTAAAATTTCGCGGTGCTGGATACAAGCCTTTACAAGTAACTTTGCCCTTTTTTACTCAATTTAAAATTGTACGCGCAAAATTAAAATTTTTTGTTTCTGTTTTTGTTGATATTAGTGGTGATAGGCAGAAAAGTACGAAAATGTGCCGTTATGCGCAAAGAAAACCCAACACCAATCGAATATATCAAATAAACGCACCTGCGTCGGAAAATGATGCAGCAATGATGCAAACCTATGTACAACGAGCGGGAACGTTATAAGCCGCGGCAAAGGCTGCGGCTCTACTTTATACCTGGTACTCAGTCAGTATCGTTCAGTACAATTTCTGTAATTTATGATATGTTCGCAAAAGGAACGAATTGAATTTTTTCCAAAAAAAGAAAACTTTTAAAATTAAGTCGAAACCTTAGGGAGATTTTTATATATTAGATGTTTCTATTTTTGTTAACATATAATTTTTACATCAGCTTCTACATTTCTAGAGAGAGGGAATAAGTAAGCGCTTGACAGGCGTTGCGCAACCAGTCAAATTAATTTGTTCCTTCTGGCCATATTAATGAATTGACCTGATTTATATTCACCAATCTGCTAGACAAAGGTTTTTTCCATGATTCTGCATTTTTTTTGTTCTCGTACCCTAAAATTTGTGGACTCCACAGATTTTCGTTCTTGTCGGGGCGGAAAGGAGCGTGACAAAATTTTCTAAAAACTTTTGTGTTGTATTGATATTACAGGAGCTTGGATAGAAAGTTTGGTTACTCTAGCTCTATAGTCTCTGAGAACTGGGCGTCAAAAAAGACGAACGGGCAAAGCAGACGGGGTCGCGTGTAAGAGAGAGCGAGAGGGAACGATGCTTTTCGAAATGATTTTCTTCATTCATTAATGCTCCCATCTGATCCATATTCAACACTCTGATATGCATTCTCTATGATTCTGCGTTTTTATTTTTATTGTATCTTCAAAATTGTGTATGCCACAGATTTTCGTTCATTGTGTGGGCGGAGAGGGGCGGGACGAAATTTTGGAAATACTCTTGTAGCAGTGTGATATCACAGGAATCTGGATACAAAACTTGGTGGCTCTAGTTTTTATAGTCTCTTAGATTTAGGCACTATATCGATCAGCAGGCGATCCTAGGCAATAAAGAGCTATGGCTATTCTCTTCTCCAGAGGGATTGTCAGCCGAAAAGGAGTGTCTTTCTTTTTGAGATTGGGATTTCCATACAGAAATATTCCTTAAAAAAGGCATCGGAGTTCTCCACAACATCTTCCTCCTAAAATGAACCATATCGTGGCTATTGCAATGAAGAATACATTATTTAATTGAAAAGAGATAACATTTACCTACTAGAGTCCAAACGCAAGGAGACGAATTGCAACTTTTCTGAGGATAGCCCAGACACTTCCATGCACTTCAACAGATTCGCTTCATTTTGCGCCACAGCAGATAAAAGAAGAAGCTCTTTTTCTGACATATTTTGTTGATTTTCAGACATTATTTCTTTTGTTTACAAATTTTTCTTCCTCTTCCCAAGACGCTGTAGTGTAAACGGCAAACCTGCTTCTCTGTCTTCTTCGATATCGATAGGTAACGCACCAAGTGTAAAAAGCCTATTATGCCATAAACCATACAATATATAGATATTGAAAATGTCCGCACCAAAATCACTCATGCCACCAGGCATCAGCGCCCTAGCCATTCGTGAGAGTGTATGCGTGCACATGCATTCTCACATATTTTGCGTGTTTGCAAGTGTGTATCAGCTCCGGACAGAGTCGTGACCCTGTAGAACCAAAGGGGTCAATTGACCCTACTCGAACTAGTTCCGCTTCGGTTACCACGCAACTAGCTACGGAACTAGTAACGGGGGAAGCGAACGTCGACCAGTCTAAACAGATCCGAAATACGAAGCTGGCTTCGTTTTGTTTCCGAAGTCGACAAATAACCGTAAACTCGTGGAAATGTGATGAAACCCCGAAAAAGAGTTACAGTACAGTGCGGACTCTGTGATTTTTGGCCGATGCCATGTCATGCAAAATGGACCAAAATGTTAAGTTATTCGTGATATTCTACTGTACTTGAGCTCGTGGAATGCAAGAGACAAAAAAGTTCACAAAGAAGGAGTGCACAAAGCGACAAAAAAATACACTTGGCGTGTTTTTCTTTCTGCGTTTTCTTCACTTCTATGTCAGATTTAGTTTGCTGGAAGCGTTAATTTCTAACAAATTTTTGTTAAACCCATTAAAAAGTGAGAAAAAATAAAACAAAAAATAAAAAAATTTACAAACAGGTACGTGCAGGAATATTTCATATTTTAAATAAAATTATAAGCAAAAGGCATTTGCGTAGACTGCAAAAGAGTGAAAGGGAATCGAACCTTGCAAAGTTAGCGTTGTGCAGTGCAGAAAAAGTAGAAGAAAAAGTGGAAGAAGTGAAAGAAATACTTAAAGAAGAGGAAGCATTTGATTTTGAAAATGCTGAAATTCCGCCAAATAAATCGTCATTGAATGACAAACTTATAGGCTTTTTACACTTGGTGCGTTACCTATCGATATCGGAGAAGACGCAGAGAAGCAGGTTTGCCGTTTACACTACAGCGTCTTTGCTTCTTTGCGTCTTGGGAAGAGGAAGAAAAATTTGTACACAAAAGAAATAATGTCTGAATATCAACAAAATATGTCAGAAAAAGAGCTAATTCTTTTATCTGCGGTGGCGCAAAATGAAGTGAATCTATTGGAGTGCATGGAAGTGTCTGGGCTATCCTCAGAAAAGTTGCAATTCGTCTTGCAACTGCAACGTCCTCCTTGCGTTTGGACTCTTGTAGGTAAAGAGCAGACAATGTTCTCTCTTTTCAATTAAATAATGTATTCTTCATTGCAATAGCCACGATATGGTTCATTTTGGGAGGAAGATGTTGTGGAGAACTCCGATGCCTTTTTTAAGGAAAATTTCTGCATGGAATAGAGTACTTCAACATTCTCGTTGGACTGTTGCCCAATCTCAAAAAGAAAAACACTCCTTTTCGACTGACAATCCCTCTGGAGAAGAGAATAGCCATAGCCCTTTATTGCCTAGGATCGCCTGCGGAATATCGCACGGGAGTCTATTTAGTGTTTCAAGGGCTTTTGTCTGCCTCATATTACTGCAGTTTTGTCGCGAGGTAGTTGCTCAACTCGCTGACAAGTATCTGCAAGCAGACTTTCTTACCCTGAGAAGATATCGGAAACAGTGAAAGGATTCAAATACATGGGATTTGCAGCAAAAAATTTGCAATCAACTATATTGTTGAAATGCTTTTTTTAATAATAAAATTAGTTTAAACAATTTGTTCTAACCATTACATGCATTTTTGCCCTTTTTACTCAGTTACAAATATTTCGCGGCAAAATTTAAATTTGAATCTGCTGTTTTTGTTGTTATTAGTGGTGATAGTTCCGCTGATTAGGCAGAAAAGTACGAAAATTGCTGTTATGCGCACAGAAATACCAAAACGCAGTTGCGTCGGAAAACGACGCAACTTTTTGCCATCACTAGGGCCCTATGCTAAACCTGTGTAAAAAAAACTGCGTTTCTGGGAAGACGCAAAGAATCAAGACGCAGCCTCAGTGTAAACGGCACCTCAGGCAGTGGTTTATTAAATAGGCCAACGCGTGAATGTGCACTCGATTTAGTGGGTATTTTAAAAGAAGAAAATATAGATGTTTGTCCGTTTTATAAATCAAAACGACAGCACAGAGGTGATATTCAGGTAATTGGTGGAGGATCTTATCTTCACATAGGTCTTGTCTGGCAGCTAGAACGACATTTTCAAAACATTGATATAATGGAAGAACTAAACATTGATATAAATGTTGACGGACTTCCATTATTCAAAAGTTCAAGGGCACAGCTATGGCCAATATTAGTGAGAGTAAACAATTATCCGAATGTTCCAGTATTTCCAGTAGGTATATTTTTAGGAAAAAGTAAGCCCCATAGCTGTGAAGAATTTTTAGCAAAATTTTGCTTAGAATTTAAAGAGTTAGAGAATGGCGGTTTCAGCATTTGTGGCAGACATATAAATATAGTTATTAGGGCAGTGGTTTGCGATGCTCCAGCAAGAGCATTTATTAGCGGCACACCTGGACACACATCTTGTCATGGTTGTGCAAAATGTACACAGATAGCCAGAAAGATAGACAGAATTTTGACCTATAGTACAACCTCAGGAGTCTTAATTACTAATGAAGATTTTACACTTAGAAGATATCCATGTCATCATAGTAGTCAATATTTAAATTGTAGGTCAATATTAGAAGAAATGAACATTTCCATGGTGACGCAGATTCCCTTAGATTGCATGCATTTGGTAGAGCTAGGAGTGATGCGCAAGATTTTGTTAAGGCTTGTAAGTAATAAGTTAGTAGTAAAAAGTTCATCAGATGTCAGGAAACGCATTTCAGATAAGCTAGTGTTCCTAAAAAAATATATTCCAAGAGAGTTTGACCGTAAGCCTAGATCTTTGGATGAATTGTGTAATTGGAAGGCCACGGAGTTTAGACAATATTTGCTGTATACGGGAATTATTGCCTTCAAAGACGAAGTCAGTGACGACCTTTACTATGAATTTCTTGTACTTCATTGCTCATATAGATTGCTATGCAGCTCTAAACTGCGTGAATACAATAAAGAAAATTGTCAACGCATTTTAGATTTCTTCGTTCACGATATACGATTTTCCAGACAGTGAGCCAATGAGCCTGGACGGACATGGAACGGAAATATTGAAGGCATTGGATGAAATAAAGAAAACGACTGGTAAATAATAATTTTCCTATGACTATTGGAATCAATATATAAAAATTAATATATAAACATTTTCAGAATCTTTGAAACCGGAAAATGTGCTAATACGTGGTAAGACTATTAAGATGAATAGAACATAATTTTCACTTTCAAACCAATTAACAATGTTTTTTTAGATCAATTAAAAGCAATGGTGGAATTAGTATCGAACCAAACGGTTTTAATAAAAGCACTTATAAAGGAGAAGGAAGAATTGAATCCAATTCGGGAACTATTCCCCATTAAAACTCAAACTGACCTCATCGATATAAATGAAAAAATTAAAATAAATAAAAGAATTTATGTAAGTAAATCTAAACTGTAAATTATGACCTTTTTCTCTGTCTTATCCTTATATATGATTTTTATTTACAGATTCCTGCATTGAAATCGATAATACAGCCGGGAGGCATTATGAATAACTTAGGCTTCATTATAAGCGAGGAAATCGTGTTATCGCATAATGTCGATGGAGTGCAAGGGAAGAGGTCCCATAAGGAATTTTACGAAGCTTTGCTAGGTAAAATACCATTTACACTCCTAATTAATAATAATAATTCAATTTACCAAAAATTAATTACAGAATGTATTCCGCCTGGGGACGATGCCGGGGAGTCACTGCTTCGAAAAGCGATGCAAAGAATCAAAAAAGAGTTTTTAAAAAGAAGTGCGGAAAAAGGACCGAGGAAGCATCTAAATTAATATAGTTTTAATAGAATTTAAAATACATATGCGTTTATTTACATTGAACGAATTTGTTTTTTTATTTCGAAACTAGGCTCCTAGGAACCGAAGAGGGGTCGATACGGGAACTAGTTGCTGGCTTTCTACTGGTAACTGGGTCCGTACTAGGTCCTGAGGAACTAGGCTCCTAGTAACCGAAGAGGGGTCGATACGGGAACTAGTTGCTGGCTTTCTACTGGTAACTAGGTCCGAACTAGGTCCTGAGGAACTAGGCTGCTAGTAACCGAAGGGGGGTCGATACAGGAACTAGTTGCTGGCTTTCTACTGGTAGCTAGGTCCGAACTAGGTCCTGAGGAACTAGGCTCCTAGTAACCGAAGGGGGGTCGATACAGGAACTAGTTGCTGGCTTTCTACTGGTAGCTAGGTCCGAACTAGGTCCTGAGGAACTAGGCTCCTAGTAACTGAAGAGGGGTCGATACGGGAACTAGTTGCTGGCTTTCTACTGGTAACTAGGTCCGAACTACGTCCTGAGGAACTAGGCTCCTAGTAACCGAAGGGGGGTCGATACAGGAACTAGTTGCTGGCTTTCTACTGGTAGCTAGGTCCAAACTAGGTCCTGAGCAACTAGTTCACAGGTAATCGAAGGGGAATCGATAGTGGACCAGGGGTGGTTCCGCCCTAGGACATGCATGTGTTAAATTCTCCGCTGAAATACATTGTCGGGGAAACGAGGTGGAACCAGGTACGTGAGAAATGCAACTAGTTCGGCACCGGTGCCGAACTAGTTGCCTGGTACTAGAGGGGAGAGACTCGTGAAAGTGTATGTGTGCTCATGCATTCTCACGTACTTTGTGGGCTTTGCATGTGAGGATCAGCTCCCGCGAGTCGTGAGAGTGGATGTGTGCTCATGCATTCTCACGTTTGCATGTGTGGATCAGCGCCCGAGCCAGTCGTGAGAGTGTATATGTGCTCATGCATTCTCATGTACTTTGCGTGTTTGCAAGTGTGTATGAGCGCACAACTGAACTTTTGAAGTGATTTTGTTGCGGACATTTTCAATGTATGAAGTGGCGTATCTATATATTGTATGGTTAGTGGTTATGCGAAATGATTGTCGCATAGATCGATTAGAATCAATGATCGCTTGTAAACCATCGCTAATAGCGTGAAAGTACTAAAATATTGGGACATAAACAGGGTGACCGAATATGGTATTTTAAATACTTTTTGGTATTTAATTAACTCAAATTTTTCCCAATTGTATATTTTTGGTGTATTGTAGTCTTTTTGGGGGAAAATGTGGTATTTAATAGTATATTGATTGTATTTGTGGTATTTAAAAGTATATTGGCCATTCTGTGCATATCAGGTCTTTCGCGAAAGAATTCAGCACTGCAATTTTTTCTATTGGAAAGTATATCGCTTGAAAACACGGGTTATTGGGTTTGGCTGCTGACGAACAAAATGTTAGAAATCAAACACATTGTTAATATGGTTGAACTAATAAAGAAATTATTTTTAAGTATATGCCTTTTCCTTTGTGAGCAGTTTCAAAATGTGCAAAATACAAAATTTATTACGTTATAGAGCAGCTTAGAAAACAGTATTTTATTATTAATCAAGGGAAAAGAGGTATAAAAGAGTCGATACTACCGGTTAATGACGTGACATTCCATCCTCATTTACGTTTTCTTACGGCGGATATCATGCTCACCTACGTTTTATGCCTTGACCTTGATATATGCCTTGATTTTATGCCTCACTTGATTCTCATTATATATTATAATAAATATTTTTAGTTTTAAGTCAATAAAAAGTTAAATAAACATGTATAAAAAGGATATAAAAACATTTTCTTTTTAAACCCCCGATCAATTGCATTTATTTAATAATTCAATAAAATTCAAATTTTAAAGCCTTTTAGCTGCAATTCGTTTTGGTATTTTCGTGGTATTAAATGAATATTCAAATAGTATATTTTGGTATTATTTCGGGTCCAAAATAGTATATTTCGTTATAGCCGGCGCGGTCACCCTGGACATAAAACTCTATGAAAATCTTACAGAATTATATATATGGACGCATAATTCCATCTCAGGAAATTGTCTTTAATTAATCATGATATTCTGCTTTTCCACACCGAATGCGGCTTGCCAAGTAGCAGCTATTTAGTGGCCTTCAGCCGCATATTTCCATTGCTACATATTCATGCATATATACATATTCTGTTAATTCTAGCACATGCTTGCCCAGCTAAACACTCTCTCAAAGCTCGCTCTTCTCTTCGTTATCTATGCTCGGCGTTATCTATGTTTGCCGAGCGAAGCGAAGCTGCGCTCAGCGATCGGAGCAGCAATACTGGCAATGAGAAGGGCAAGCAAGCGCCACACGCCGTTTAGACATTAATAAAGCAGTACTCGCAATTTTATATCTGCGCCGCGTTTTTATTTATTTGAATTTATCTTAATTGCATGTTGATTATGCATTTATTAAAATTTCTTTTCACATACATATATTTTTGTATACACGTATTTATGCAATTTGGTATTATTACTTCTGTAAGTGGAAATTTGATCAAGATTTGCCATAGGCCAGAAAAATTTAAAAGTAACATTTAAAGTTTAAAAATTTGTTCCTTGTCATTTTGTTATTTTACAGGTTACTATCTATTGTTTCGCATAGCTTTAAAGGCTATACTTCTTATCGGGCAGCTAGGGTTCCGACTGATGGTGCAATGAGTTTTTATTCTTAAATAATTATTACAATTATAATTAAAATTATACTGCTGCTCTGACCTCTGATGACGCATGAGCTTGGCGTCAGCCGATGTGGCACGCTGATAATGACTCGTTTGCGCAAAAGGCGGTGACCTTTTGCCTTTTGCACTATTTGTTCATTTAGAACTTTTACTTGACTTGAGTGAGTTGGAAGCTGATATTTTATTGCTGTACTTAAAGAAGTCAAGCTCAGCTTGTAATTTTGGGGCTGATGCACACGCGGGTGGGTATGTACTAGAGAAATATAGCCACCTTTAATGTTCTATTCTCTTATTAATTTTCTTGTGTACGCCTTCGCCTTTTTCCATAACTCACTCTGCTCACTTAGTATTTTTGTGGTACCAATATCTATTTGTTCGTTATGTTCTTTATTGAATGCCTGGTGCTCATCTTCTTAAAAGTTGGAGAGCGAGAGTTATGCACATATATACATATAAAGCATGTTTGGAATTGCTAAAGCGTCTTTGTGTGTGCCCGCTTCATTCAAATGCGATCATATTAAATTGCATTTGAAATGTGCTGGGTGCTTGAGTTAAGTTTATTTAAGGAGTGTTGTTGCTTGAATTATGTTTATGCACAACAAAGCTGTTCAACAAATATAAAAGACACTGGGTACAGTGTACAATTGATATATGTACATTTGTACTACAGTGGACAAATCGTTCTGATCTATTGACGGTACTGTTTTATGCAATAATGACCTGTATCATTTCTGTTATTGTTGCATTACATTTTCTGCGAATTTTTGCTAGTGAGCCATTAATGCGTTAATGTCTGTTTCCATTGTTATTTCTTTTATCGTTCGATCTCTTTTTGATTAGACTGCTGACACGAAATACTAAAAATTATGATTTTTCGTTCATTTTATTTTTATTACTTGTCGCCAATATGTTATGTTAGAGTAGGTAAAAGAAGTTATGTTCATGCTGAGAAGTCGGTTAGAACTGACTTTATTTTCTCTCTCAAACACTCTCTAATCTCCTTTTTACATTAGGCCGCATCATTGAATTTTTCCGTTATTTGGAAAATGCGACAATGATGCCCATAAGAGCCCTGTGAATCGAAGAAGATTGCAAGTGTTACCGTATTCTATCAAGTATTCTAACAAAATACTGAAATTGTTTGGGGTGTAGAATTTCGAATGAATACAAATATATTTAAGCCTTTTTACACTGCAGTGAGTTACCACATTTATCGATAGGTAAACTCAATAACTCAGAATTTGGTTTTACACCATAGGCTGGTATCCAGCACCGCGAAATTTTACTGAAAGCAAGCTGCTCATTATTTCGGATATGTGGAACTCAGCTAATGTAATGTGACCAAGAACCTACAAAGTGATTTGCCACTCTCATGAATCAGCTGTGTTTTGTAAACAGCGCCAATTTTGAAAATTAAACTAAAATTAAAAAAAGGAATGAAAGTAATTCTGACGATGAAGTGATTGTGTTGGTAGCGGCACATATGGTTATAAGACGAAGTACAGCACAGTTGGAGGCGCCAAAATGTCCAAATTATAGAAATGCTCATTTTCCGAGATCCGCTAAAGACATGATATTGCCTTAATTGCTTTTATTAAAGCAATCCTCTCCTCACTTTAAACATTTGCATATCTCTTTTTGGTTTTGCGCACAAATTATACCCCCACCTTTCACTTTGACTTCAGTAGAAATAGGCACATATATTTTACTGGCACCCCTATCAGCTGTTCTCACAGTCCACATTCGTGTGAATATCGATACTATCGATACATATTCGTGGATCCCGTTTACGTTGCTGGATACTGACTCCAGGAAAACACAAACGAAAAATTACTGGCCCCGTTTTTTTTATATGAAGTTTGGCAGTAATTTTTAGTTTCCGCGGTGCTGGATACCCAGCTTATGCCAAAGTTGAGTTATTGAGTTTCGGCTGCTGGCACGTGCTTGTCTGCGAAAATTTGGTTTTTTTTAATTTTTATTAATATGAATACCGAGGAATTATTGATGCTCTATGTGGCTGCAATGTATGGAGTTGGCGACGTTGTCTGCAGCAACTGTGGAGTATTTGGATCAAATTTCCAAGAAACACATTTGGACATTGCGAATAACCTTGAAATCCACTTTTGAAGGAAAATTTCCGCAGGGAAATGGCACGGCTGCAATTGCAAATATGTTGAAATTTGGCAATTTGTATATGTACATTACATATGTACCAAAGTTAAACATTTTTAAATTGGCAATTGTTTATAATAATTTAATTTATATTACATTATAATACATTACATTATAATACATTACATTAATAATAAAATTGGTTTAAAGTATTAGACTTAACAATTATTTGTACCTTTTTCCCCAGCCATATTGCTTACGCGCCAAAATTTAAAATTTGAGCTGCCAATTTTTGTTCTAACAAGTGGTGATAATTCCACGACAGGCACATCAGGGTTGAAATATTCGGATGAAAAATCGGACAACCTCAACTAAACGAAACCAAAACTCAACTTATTTGCCACCTCTAGATCCCCTATGCTTCCCCATGTAAACGAAACTCGAGTTTTGCCCGAAACTCAATAACTCAACTGTAGTGTAAAAAGGCTATAATCAGGCTTTTGGACACGGGGGCTCGCGGGGTGGACCAGTGCTGTGGGTGTCGAAGTAAAGAGCGACGAAAAACACGACCGTTTAAGAAGTAGATTGTATGAAGTCGCACAGGGACGCATAATTTCGCCCGCTATGCTGCAGAGAATGTGCTAAACATAAAAATGTTGCTTCTAGGCGGTAGGTATGTTACGCGGTAACTTAAGCGGTAATGACTTCAGTTAACTACACAACTCCAGTTTCTTCTTCATGAAATTCTTTTATTTTGTTTGCCGCTGTACTGACATGGACGCGGTAGCGGGGGATTTTGTTGAATCAAACAATAAATTCAATTTAAAGGAGCCCTTCCTCCTCGAAAATCTCTACGAGCTAAGTAGCGGCTACAATGTAGAGACCATCAACAACCAACTCACACCACCAACTCACATCCGCTCCAATCGCAACAGTGGACACAAACCCCAACGTCAGCAGATTCTCGGCCACTCAGAATTAGAAACTCAGCATTAATGTAAACCATATTTTACCCAAAAGCTAGAATAAAGATTCAGAATACATTTTTATACCAAACCAAACGGACGTGTACTATTTCGTACCAAGATTGGCATCTTAAACAACACACCAAGACACTCTTCCACTTAATCATAACTCAAAATCAATCAACTTCCTGGCCGAAATTAAGGAAAGCACAAGTAATTAATTATACAGATAAGTAAAAAATAGTTTTTATAACTATCTTTATATAAATTTCAGCATCGACGAATTCAAATGAGTCCATCTCATTGGAGGACGGCGTGTCCTCGCTTTCCACAGAAGACGGGGAGGTAGCTGTAAAGAGGAAAAGATCGAATAGTGAGCGGGAAGAGATTCTGGAGGAATTTCGGGCTGCCAACGATTCCTCTACAATGGCTGCATCAAGTCTGGCAGTTATTGCCGAGGAGTCCAGGCGCCGTAGGGACCAAGTCGAGCGGTTCCTCAACATCCAAGAGGAGTTCTTGGAAACGATTAAAACTAAATATCAATAAATGAACATACCAAAATAGAAAGACATTGCATTTCTTATTTTCTTCACTTCCCTTCTTTGATCGCCCAGTGTGAAGTCTGTTCATGGATGTTCTCTGGCACCCAAGGTATGCTATGCGGGACCTACATCTTGTGGCAGGTTGCCATCTCCCCACGCAATTATGTAGTTGTGCAAAACACACGCACACTTGATAATTGCTTTTAAATTCTTTGAGGCATTCTAAAATCCTTTCCCCAGTGATCGAAGCCGTGCCTTTAAATGATCAAAGGCCTTCTCTACAACTTTGAGAGGTGATAATTAAATTGTTTCTCTTGCAGCGGTGCGGAAGTTGAAAATGGATAAGGCTTCATGAGGTTCTTTGAGAAACGGAATACCGAATCTCCCAAAATGGAAACGGGAACCGAAACTCCGCCTTCGCATTATCCTCAGAGATGATCGTCGAATCAATTAAATGCTTCAATTGCGACTGCTCAAACACTTGCGGGCCCTTGCATCTTCCAGGTGCACCAACACTGACGTATTTAAATCGATATCTACAAATAAATAACAGAACGAGGGGGAATGTTGTGAGCCGCGGCAAAGGCCGCGGCTCTACCTTATACCCGGTACTCAGTCAGTATATATGTACATACATATATGAGCTTGCGATTTATGCAATTTATTACATATATGTTCGCATAAGGGACGAATTAAATTTTGGGCAAAAAATAATATTTAAAAAAATGAAGTCAAATAATTTTTGGAATATTTATACATGTTTCCAAATTTGTTTGCATATGATTTTTACATCTGCTTCTACATTTCTACATGTATAACTACATATTTGAGACGTACAAGTGTTTGCGACAGAAAGAGAGAGTCAGCGCTTGGCTGGCGTTGCGCAGCCACTGAAATTTAATTTGTTCCTTCTGTCCATAATATTGATCCGACCTGATCCATATTCGGCAATCTGGTAGATATGGTAATTTTCCATGATTCTGCGTTTTTGGTTTTCATTTATCTTAAAAATTGTGGATTCCACAGATTTTCGTCTTTTGTGGGGGTAGAAAGGGGCGTGTCAAAATTTTGAAATACACTTGTGCTGGTTTGATATCACAGGGAGCTTGGATATAAAGTTTGGTTGCTCTAGCTTTTATAGTATCTGAGAACTAGGCGTCAAAATATTCGAATCGGCAAAGCAGATGGGGTCGCGTGTGAGAGAGAGCGAGAGGGAATGATGACTTTCGAAATGGTTTTCTTCATTGTAGCTATAATAATGATCCGATCTGATCCAGATTCAACACTCTGATAGAAATGGGTTTTCTCTATGATTCTGCATATTTAGTATTCTTGTATCTTCAAAATTGTGTATGCCACAGACCTTCGTCCTTTGTGGGGGCGGAAGGGGGCGGGGCGAAATTTTGAAATACACTTTGAGTATTGTGATAACACAGGAGACTGAATACAAAACTTGGTTACTCTAGCTTTAATAGTCTATGAGATATAGGCGCAAATGAAGACGGACAGACGGACGCACGGACAGACGGACAGACAGACATGGCTAGATCGACTCGGCTATTGATGCTGATCAAGAATATATATACTTTATGGAGTCGGAAACGCTTCCTTCTGGGCGTTACACACAACCGTTATCCCCACAAATTTAATATACCCTTATACTCTTCGAGTACCGGGTGTAAAAAAGCCATGTAGTCATTGAAATTAAAAAAAATTTTTAGTTATAATTAAAAACAATTGTTTTGAATTATATAGTATTTCTTTACTTTGACACCACGTATACCTGGCACTCTTGACGAACATTCATTTTAAAGCTTGAGAAGTTTTCTATTAATTGGTTTTAAAATTGGAAATCGCTTTATTAGTTTAGAAGTTATGAATTTGGAAATATAAAATGAGGAAAGGCCCCACTGTGCGAAGACTAATTAATATGGCTTATCTAAAATCAAAAATTCAGGCACGATTTTTCCGTAGTTTTTAAAGTAAAAAATTCAATCTAAATATAACTATCGCAAAAAAGATATCAAATTTAAATTTGAAAGCCTTATATCTTCCAGACAAGAAGTTGAAACTAAAAAATGTTTGTCTGCAATATATAGTCACTCAGGGCTTAAACGCCAATTTGTTGTATGTTTTATCACATTTAAAAAAGGAACTTTATTTGCTGTTTAAATATTGGTCCGTTTTAAAAATAAAATAAAAACTTAAAATATATCTTAACCACTTTGGACTCATCTGACCATAGAATATTCGTCCATTGTTGGTGTTCGGCTAAGCGCCTGCCCATGGCAGCACAAAGAGAGGCATAGCTTACTCTCTTTACAAAACATTACTCTCAATGCACCGTTGCTACTGCTGCCCTACGCCCTACGCTCTCAATAGCTACATCGCCCTTTCCCTAAATTTCCTTTCCCTAAAAAAGGGGTAATAGATCGTTTTATTTCGCGTGTTTCCGCCTTTTCTTCAAAGTTTAAGACGTTTTTAATAATTTTATTGGAGCATCATATCAATCGACCAACTTATCTGTAAGCTTTTCCGTCTAATATCAATTTTTTGATAAGATCGCACATCTCCGCAGTGCAGAGCAGTGCGTCCCATTGTCATGATTATTATTAACTTTTATGACAGAAACAATGAAATCTTAGTCACTAATTAATACGTGCCTTCTACAAAGACAATTCTGAAAAATATAGAAGCTTCCCTAAGCAAATGGCTGATGGTGCTATTTTTTTCGCCATTTGGTCTTTCGCCAAAATATATAGAAAAATAATTTATAATAATAATAATATAATAATAAATAATTTGAACAACGGCAACGCAGTTTTTGTTTATTGAGAATGCTAAACAAATTTAAAAAAATCCAAATTTAAAAAAATCGCAACATTATTCGCATTTTTTTTATCACGAACAAAATGTATAGTAGTGGTGCTATTATTTTTTTCGCAACTGTATATCGCTCAATACAGATGTAGCGACCAGAATGAAGAAATTGGGTATTAACCTGCAAATGATAAAGTCCACATTTTCAAATACTGAGATCGTGCTGAAAACTGGTCCACCTCTTTATGGGGGATTCCGAACATTATATTAAAATTTTGGCTATTCTCAAGAAGTACGACGTTGAGGTTGATCAAATGTTCAGGTAAGGTTTTATACAAAATATTAAAATAAACGAGGCGTCTCTACTTTATACCCGGTACTTAGTCAGTATATTTCTTTAGGACGTTGATATTCAATGACTGCACCATCAAGTGGCCCAAGCGACACCAGCAGATGGCAATTACGCGCGGATCCCAGGCAAGAACGCAGCCCTCCTCCCGCCCAACCGACCGAGGGGCAGGAGGTACATATGTACCTATGTACACTTTGAGTAGTGTGATAACACCGGAGACTGAATACAAAACTTGGTTAATCTAGCTTTAATAGTATATAATAGCCTATTTACACTACAGTGAGTTACCACATTTATCGATAGGTAACTCAATAACTCAGAATTTGGATTTACACTATGCCAAAGTTGAGTTATTGAGTTATTGAGTTTCGGCTTGCTGACACGTGCTTGTGAACGAAAATTTTGTGTTTTTAATTTTTATTAGTATGAATACCAAAGAACTAACGATGCTCTATGTGGCAGAGCAAGAGACGATAACGACGCTGCAATGTATGGAGTTGGCGACGATGTTTGCAGCAACTGTGGAGTATTTGGATAAAATTTCCAAGAAACGCACTTGGACATTGCGAATAACCTTGGAATCCATTTTTGAAGGAAAATTTCCGCAGGGAAATTGCACGGCTGCAATTGCAAATTTGTTGAAATATTGGCTATTTGTATTTGTACATTACATACATATGTACCAAAATTAAAAACAATTTTAAATTGGAAATTGTTAATAATAATTTAATTTATATTAATTTTTAATAATTCAATTTAGCGTTTGGCTAAGATTTTCCGACCGAATTTTAGAAATCGACCACATTGTTTATTTGGTTTTTAATAATAAAATTGGTTTGAAGTATTAGTGTTAACAATTGTATGTACCTTTTTCCCCAGCCATATTGCTTACGCGCCAAAATTTAAAATTTGAGCTGCCAATTTTTGTTGTAACTAGTGGTGATAATTCCACGACAGGCATATCAGGGTTAAAATATTCGGAAAATCGGACAAACTCAACTAAACGCAACCAAAACTCAACTTTTTTGCCACCTCTAGGTCCCCTATGCTTCCCCATGTAAACGAAACTCGAGTTTTGCCCGAAACTCAATAACTCAATAACTCAACCGTAGTGTAAATAGGCTATAAGATGCAGGCGCAAATGAAGACGGACGGACGGACGGACAGACGGACGGACGGAGGGACAGACAGACATAGCTGTATCGACTCGGCTATTGATGCTGATCAAGAATATATATACTTTATGGCAAGGCATACTAAACAAGGTAGGCTTATTGGCTCGCTTGCTCTCTGTGTTTTACTTCTTAAATTTCAGTCTGTTGTGAGCTGTTGTGAGCGAAGCATCGCTTTATGTTTTGCGTATTTACAATGTCGCCGCCGTATTGCTTTTTATGCAAAATTACTATATATACATATTATTATCATTACATATTATTATATAAACATACATATGCATGCACGTACAAATTACTCCTTTGAGACTATTACTCACAACGCATTTGTGAGTCTCTCTCTTTCCTTCTGTCATTTTGAATACCTTCTTATTCCTCTCTATAAGCCTACCTTGTTTAGTATGCCTTGCTTTATGGGGTCGGAAACGCTTCCTTCTGGGCGTTTAAACAACCGTTATCCCCACAAATCTAATATACCAATATACCATACTCTTCGAGTACAGGGTATAATAAAATAAAAAATAAAATAAATAGCAGTTCAGGTTGCTCACTTGAATTAAGCAGACCCCAATTCTCATTAATATTCTCCAATTTTGCCGACGCTTGATGTGCAAGGCTCGAATTTCAATATATTGTCGAATCGTTGAACTTTCTGTAGAACCGATATTCATATTCGCAATTCTGTATCTGAATTAAATTGAAATGGAATAAATTTGGAAGTCTATGGCAAGGACAAATTTTTCCGTTCCACTTCTAAAACAAATATAACATAATCTTGAACATAACATTTTACTTGGATTGCAATTTTCTTACAACTATTCAAACCTTTCCTGGCATATTTTAATTCAAATAATTTAGAATTGCGAAAAATTCTTCCTCAACGAAAAATTCTTCCTGCCACCATCAATTTTACCATATTTCATGTTAAATTTTGACAAAATTCAGAGCACACATTTTTTGTTTGTTGTTATCAATTATGTTTTCCGTGGATAGTAGCCTGTAGGAATCGAGTTTTCACATTTGTCAATCATCTCACCGTTCCCGTTAAGTGTGGTGTGTTGAAAAAGACTATAATTCTATGTTACTTAGTTTTTAATATATAAGATGGACCATATAAGGATAGCCAGGCTGAGCTGATAATATTGTTTCGGGGAGTTTCTCAACGGATATAATTCAGTAAATTGTTAGCCAAGCCAACTATCAAGCAGACTGATGTCGTTTTTTAGTTAGTTCAAGTAGAAGACGGAATGAATAATCAATACTAATACAAAATAATTATAAATAAATAAAGTTTTATTTGTTTCTCTCATAAATTTAGCAATTAAGATAAAATATTTATTTTTTGTGATTATAAAGATGTAATTTCATGAAATGTTCTAATGGTCCCTTAAAATGTGAATGGTTTAGCAACAACAATTAGGGTTTATATTTCTCTGTTCCAATATGATGCAGTTTGTGGTATTTTTCGCAAATTAAGTGGCAGCCCTGTGAGACATGATATTTCCGGTCACGCTTGCTGCTTGGTTCTTTCTTTCTCTTAATTCTGTCGTCGCAATAGGGTAAGTCATCTCTTTGAATTTCGAATTTTGAAAATCGTGTGTTGCCTGGCTAAGATAATTTTATGAGATAAATTCGAACGGAATTATGATTGAGTGGTTATTTATATTATTCGATACATGTGGAATTTATTACTCTTCTGTTCAGTCAGTTAAAGACTGAATCACATTTACAAGGAGGTTAAGATATCATACAAATTGTATTTAAGGTAAGTTAACATTTACATATGCATATGTAAGTTGTGTTTGGATTGTTCAATTCTCAACACATTCAGAGAGTATACGCATTTTCCTCCCTAAAATTGTATCACAATGTATCTTCTGACTTATATTTCAGCTCTTCAGATTGTAAACCTTACAATGCCTCAAAATGAGTATATGGAACGTCACAGAAAGCTGTACGGAAGGCGTCTTGATTATGAAGAGCGTAAACGAAAAAAAGATGCACGACTACCCAAAGAGAGAGCCCGCAAAGCACGCAAGTTACGTGGAATTAAAGCAAAATTGTTCAATAAGGAGCGACGAAATGAAAAGATTCAAATTAAAAAGAACATTCAATCACATGAGGAGAAAAACTAAAAAAACAAGATGAAAAGGTGGAGGATGGAGCCTTACCTCATTACTTGCTTGACAGGGGAGTCCAGTCAAGTGCTAAGGTGCTGTCCAATATGATCAAGCAGAAACGCAAGGAAAAAGCTGGAAAGTGGGACGTGCCCATACCAAAAGTCCGCGCCCAGTCGGATGCTGAAGTTTTTAAGGTTTTAAAGACTGGAAAAACTAAGCGCAAAGCATGGAAGCGAATGGTTACAAAAGTCACATTTGTGGGAGAGAATTTTACTCGAAAACCACCTAAATTTGAACGATTTATTCGACCAATGGGACTGCGAATGAAAAAAGCTCATGTAACCCATCCAGAATTAAAAGCTACCTTCCATTTACCTATTATTGGTGTGAAGAAAAATCCCAGTTCACCAATGTTTACATCGTTGGGTGTTATTACCAAAGGCACTGTTCTAGAAGTTAATATCTCTGAACTTGGATTGGTGACGCAAACTGGAAAAGTTGTGTGGGGCAAATATGCACAAGTTACCAACAATCCAGAAAATGATGGTGTTATTAATGCAGTACTGCTGGTTTAGTGGTTCAAGAAATGTTTTTAAATGTTCACATTAATAAATTTGCATATAGATAACAAAAAAGCGTTTAATTATTAATTTAATGATTTTATTAAAGTATATATTAACTTACCCCTTTGAATTCCTTTTTTTCAGTTTGGTGACTGGATAGTTATGCAGATCTTTGTAAAGACCCTTACGGGCAAGACCATCACTCTTGAGGTCGAACCGTCGGATACCATCGAAAATGTCAAAGCCAAGATTCAGGACAAAGAAGGAATTCCTCCAGATCAACAGCGTTTGATCTTCGCTGGCAAACAATTGGAAGATGGCCGCACACTATCTGATTATAACATTCAGAAAGAGTCCACCTTGCATTTAGTACTGCGGCTCCGTGGTGGCGCCAAGAAACGCAAGAAGAAGAACTATTCCACTCCTAAAAAAATTAAGCACAAGAGGAAGAAGGTCAAGCTCGCGGTCTTGAAGTACTACAAGGTATATAGTTCTACCGACTTGGAAAATATAAAAGAGATCTGTTCTTGGAATTCTTGAGTCTTGGTCTTGCGCTCGTTGACTCTACTTTGTAATAACTATATTAAAATCGTATGATTAAACTCTATTTAACAGGTGGACGAGAATGGAAAGATTCATCGTCTTCGTCGCGAATGCCCTGGAGAGAATTGTGGCGCTGGAGTTTTCATGGCTGCTCACGAAGATCGTCATTATTGCGGAAAGTGCAATTTGACCTTTGTCTTCAGCAAACCCGAAGAAAAGTAATTCAAAGGACAAACTGATGATTTTGAGCATGTATGTGTTTGAAATCAACAAATAAAGATTGTAATTGAGTTACATAATTGATAACAGAAACAAATATTTGTATTTTTTCTATTACAAAGCATCGCCAATGTTTTTTGCGCGCCATTTTGAGTAAAAACCCTAATATTAAACCTAAGGCCACGCACACACATTAGCTGAAAGCGGAGCTGATAGCTTGTTTTTCAGCTCCGTAAAAACAAACATTGCTGACTGAGCCGAGCTGAGCAAAGCTTAGCTTTGTTTGATCGATCAAGCATGTTTGTTTTTTCGGTAAGCTGATTGCTGATATTTACCATCAATGTTATCTTTCTATTCTGCGTTTTGCAATTAGACAACTTTTGGGCTATTTAAAAAAAACAAAAATTTTCATAGAATAACTACTCAACTTTACCGCCCCATTTTCCAGCTCCACTTTTAGTTACTGTGGAATACGCAAGTAAAAACGGCTTCGATCTGCGCAAAAATACATGACTTGCACTGTTCAATCTGACACTCAACTTAATGATTGGCGCTCAGTTATCTTTACTGATGAAAAACGTTTTTATTTGGATGGCCCTAATGCCTTTCAATACTATTATCACGATTTTCAAACAGATTAGCTTTATTTAAGCCGCCATCCCGTGCAATGAAACAATTGACTTATTTTTAAACGGTGATAACATCGACGGCAAATACTTCAAAATATTTTTGTAGTCGGTGTTGTATTCCATAGATTTTTCAGCAAGATAATTTCATAATGCAAGAGTATTAAAGTCGCTTATTTCGAGTCAAAACGTGAATAGCATGACATGGCCACTATATTCTTCAGATAAACGAAGGAGTAAAGATATAAAAATATAAGGAAACATTACCTGCAGTTATTAAATGCGCTTTGAGCGAGATTACCCTGACCAACATAGATTTCCTCTATCATTCTGTATCATAGGTGCAGAGTGAATATTGTTGACTCGAATTATGAAGGAGCGACGCGTCATGAAGGCCTTCACTACATTAAAGTCCTTGGAACCCACCCCCAAGCTGATCAAGGACGGCGTAAACGCCAACGCGATCAACAAACGCCCTTTCAAAATCCGTTCCTCTAGCATTAGAGGAAAGCGCGTCTGAAACGAAATGTTTGATTTTCGGAAGAGTTCATATTTCTCTGCTTGCGTTCAAACGCAACTTGATTGTGGAATAGAAGATTGTTCCTGTCCAGAACAGGGACAACAGATGGCACTGACTAAGTGTGGGGGTAGATGCCGGTTTTTTACATGAAGTTATACAGTGACTCAGGGCCTGAATGATGCAGTGTCAAATAAAAAGTTTAAGGTGGTACAGATTTTAAACTAGAGGAAAAACAAAAAATGTTTAAACGCCAATTTGTTGTATGTTTGAAAAACACAGGTATTAAAATACCTGTTAAACCTTTTATTTGACTAATATTAAACTGGTTTGTGGCTGCATCTTCCAAGCTAGGACTTGTATTTAAGATATATTTTAAGTTTTTATTTTATTTTTAAAACGGACCAATATTTAAACAGCAAATAAAGTTCCTTTTTTAAATGTGATAAAACATACAACAAATTGGCGTTTAAGCCCTGAGTGACTATATATTGCAGACAAACATTTTTTAGTTTCAACTTCTTGTCTGGAAGATATAAGGCTTTCAAATTTAAATTTGATATCTTTTTTGCGATAGTTATATTTAGATTGAATTTTTTACTTTAAAAACTACGGAAAAGTCGTGCCTGAATTTTTGATTTTAGATAAGCATATTAATTAGTCTTCGCACAGTGGGGCCTTTCCTCATTTTATATTTCAAAATTCATAACTTCTAAACTAATAAAGCGATTTCCAATTTTAAAACCAATTAATAGAAAACTTCTCAAGGTTTAAAATAAATGTTCGTCAAGAGTGCCAGGTATACGTGGTGTCAAAGTAAAGAAATACTGTATAATTCAAATTAAAAACAATTGTTTTTAATCATAACTGAAATTTTTTTTTAATTTCAATTACTACATGGCTTTTTTATACCCGGTACTCGAAGAGTATAGGGGTATATTAGATTTGTGGGGATAACGGTTGTGTGTAACGCCCATAAAGTATATATATTCTTGATCAGCATCAATAGCCGAGTCGATCTAGCCATGTCTGTCTGTCCGTCCGTTCGTCTTCATTTGCGCCTATATCTCATAGACTATTAAAGCTAGAGTAACCAAGTTTTGTATTCAGTCTCCTGTGTTATCACACTACCCAAAGTGTATTTCAAAATTTCGCCCCGCCCCCACAAAGGACGAAAGTCTGTGGCATACACAATTTTGAAGATACAAGAAAACTAAATATGCAGAATCATAGAGAAAGACCATTTCTATCAGAGTGTTGAATCTGGATCAGATCGGATCATTATTATAGCTACAATGAAGAAAACCATTTCGAAAGTCATCATTCCCTCTTGCTCTCTCTCACACGCGACCCCATCTGCTTTGCCCATTCGAATATATTGACGCCTAGTTCTCAGATACTATAAGAGCTAGAGCAACCAAACTTTCTATCCAAACTTCTCTGATATCAAACCAGCACGAGTTTATTTCAAAATTTTGCCACGCCTCCTTCCGCCCCCACAAAGGACAAAAATCTGTGGAATCCACAATTTTTAAGATAAATGAAAACCAAAAACGTAGAATCATGGAAAATGACCATATCTACCAGATTGCCGAATATGGATTAGGTCGAATCATTATTATGGCCAAAAGAAACAAATTAAATTTCAGTGGCTACGCAACGCCTGCCAAGCGCTTACTCATTCCCTTTATCTCTATGGCAAACACTTGTACGTCTCAAATATGTAGTTATACATGTCATGTAGAAATGTAGAAGCAGATGTAAAAAGCATATGCAAACAAAATTGGAAACATGTATAGGTAATATTCCAAATATGATTTGACTTCAATTTTTGAAATATTATTTTTTGCCCAAAATTTAATTCGTCCCTTTTGCGAACATATAATAAATCGCAAGCTCATATATGTATGTATATATGTATATACTGACTAGGTACCGGGTATAAGGTAGAGCCGCGGCCTTTGCCGCGGCTCACAACGTTCCCCCTCGTTTTAGTTTTTTTTTTGATTTTCTAACTCAAATACAACAAATTGAAATTCTTATTTTTGGGTGATTTTTAATTTATAGTGTTTACTTTTTATGGCCGATTTTCAACAATATAATTAAGGTAACTAAGGTAAGGTTACAACATTAAGTTAATTAAGGCTAATATCTAATAAACTTAACATTTCGGAACTATGGGGGCTATCTTCCAAAATCCTTCCGTGATCGCAGCGATGCAAGAAGTGGATCCGATGAGGTTGCCAGCATGTTAAAAAGGTCTTCATTTTGTCGAACCCGAGAAATTTTGCTCGTATTAGTGTATCTGAACCTTTTGAAGTCTTTGCTTTTACATTTCTGTGCTTCTTCGGACAGCTCTCCAATGGGTAAGCATGGATGTTCTATTAAATCCTTTCCATGAGCCAAAATCCTATGTATCGTGGGGGTATGTTTTTTCTGAGGATACAATTCAATCAAAAGTTAAGCTGTTTTCGATGCGTTTTCGGCAAATTTCGCACCATTTATCATTTCGTTGCAGTTTCTAACATTTAGGATAACAGTCAACCTTTTAATGATCTCATAATTAACACCTGTTGTCAAAGATGTAATTTTATCATTTTCAAAAATTCTCCTCAAAGTATTTCCATCATTCGTATTTCGGTATCCGTGCTTTGGGTAGTCAACTTTTAATCCTAGCTTCCGAAAGAATTCAGCTTGTATAACTTCCTTTCTACTCTGTAGATCCTCACGAGGTGTAGTATCCGTTTGTGTTTCTACTGGCCTAGGAAGTGTGTAGGCTAGCTTCAGAATAATTTCCATACACTTTATTCTGCAATGCAACGGAGAAACACCATATTCGTAGCAGTTCTCCTCACCCGTTGAGTCGTTTAAACTGTAAAAGTCTTTTTGAGTTTTTTTTACAAATGGGACGACTCAAAGTTGAAGAGTTATTTGTAATTTCATTTAGACTTTTCCATCCAATAGGGCCAAAAAAAATGAACTGATGATGGTCGAAGATTTCTCCATTGTTTAGAAGGTTCACTCCTTAGACGTAAGGGTACTACAGAATCCATAAACATATTTTCATCAGAAATAGTTTCAACATTCTTTTCAACATTTGTTAAAGAGATATACAATATTTAGTCAGGTAGTACTTATAATACATTTAGCAATGTTATCAATTAACAACACACACGCTACTGCCAAATTTGCATGCACTCTTCTTCTTCCTTAGACCAGTCGCGTGTTTTCAACGTTTTTTGGCTAACTTTTCTAAAATGCAGAGTTTCGGCAATATAGACCTTATAAATATGAAAGGTATATATTATAGCTATCACGTGTATGTGGCCCCGCGTCGACACCATGATATATTTCCGAGTTCTATTCCAGAAGAGTTCAAAACATACGAAAAATTAGTGTATTTTTAAACGTTTCTAATTTAATAAGTATTTCAGTTCTCTTTAAAATTGATAAAACAAAACACTAAGATTGAACATACTTTTCAGATTAAAGCTGGGTATCCAGCACCGCGGAAACTAAAAATTAGTGCCAAACTTCATATAAAAAAAACGGGGCCAGTAATTTTTCGTTTGTGTTTTCCTGGAGTCAGTATCCAGCAACGTAAACGGGATCCACGAATTTGTATCGATAGTATCGATATTCACATGAATGTGGACTGTGAGAACAGCTGATAGGGGTGCCAGTAAAATATATGTGCCTATTTTTACTGAAGTCAAAGTGAAAGGTGGGGGTAAAATTTGTGCGCAAAACCAAAAAGAGATATGCAAATGTTTAAAGTGAGGAGAGGATTGCTTTAATAAAAGCAGTTAAGGCAATATCATGTCTTTAGCGGATCACGGAAAATGAGCATTTTGATAATTTGGACATTTTGGCGCCTCCAACTGTGCTGTACTTCGTCTTATAACCATATGTGCCGCTACCAACACAATCACTTCATCGTCAGAATTACTTTCATTCCTTTTTTTAATTTTAGTTTAATTTTCAAAATTGGCGCTGTTTACAAAACACAGCTGATTCTTGAGAGTGGCAAATCACTTTTTAGGTTCTTGGTCACATTACATTAGCTGAGTTCCACCACTAACCATACAATATATAGATATGACAATTCAAGTACCGAAATTGACCGCACGAAAGTCAGAAATCAGCTACCCTGAGCCAGTCGTGTGTTTGAGTGAGTGAGTGTATGCGTGCTCATGTATTCTCGCGACTTTTGCGTGTTTGCATGTGTGGATCAGCTCTGGACCACTAACCATACAATATATAGACATGACAATTCAAGTACCGAAATTGACCGCACGAAAGTCAGAAATCAGCTCCCCTGAGCCAGTCGTGTGTTTGAGTGAGTGAGTGTATGCGTGCTCATGTATTCTCGCGACTTTTGCGTGTTTGCATGTGTGGATCAGCTCTGGACAGAGTCGTGAGAGGGTATATGTGCTCATGCATTCTCGCGTACTTTGTGGGCTTTGCATGTGTTGTCAGCTCCCGAGAGTCGTGAGAGTGTATTTGTGCTCATGAGCATGCATGTACATTGCGTGTTTGCGAGTGTGTATGAGCGCACAACTGAAATATTCGGTCACCCAACTTTGTTTTGATTTTTGTTCTCGCGCCACCCTTCACTTTAGCATTATTGGAGTCGACCCTTTTTGAAGACGCTTGCCTTATAATAGCAGAATAATTGTTATTTTGTACATGCTTTAGATGCTAACTTTGTTTAATATAGAATATACTAATATAATGAGCAGATATATGTATATATATTCACAAATATATATTTCATTGTATGGTGTATTGTATCATACAATAATATATTTGATCATATATAAAAAAGTAGTATGCGCCAAAAAACATACATAGATCATCCTTGAATATGGATATTAATGACATATAAATGGGTAATAAATAAGTCCATACGGATTTTAGTGCCACACTTGCGAGTCAAATTTGAAATCATCCCTCATTTTCTGATGCGAATTTCCATCCACAGAGAGAACTTGCAAGTACATTCATATGTGTGTGTACGTGTGCAGAGCTGCCGAAATTGCCAGCCAAATATTTTTGAGAAGACTTCTTGAGACACAAATTTATTTGCTGAGTGTCGCTTATTGACGCGACGCACTAATACCCTATAGACAATTAATATAATTTGGTGTCATATCTGATATACATTTTGCATTTGTACATATTTACATTCGTTCCCTTTATTCGTTTATAGTACATTAAACAATATTAGAATATAGAGGATATTCAATATATACAATTATTGTAATTTTGGGCAAGCGTCATCATAAAATCATAGCTTACAATCAATTCTAAAGTAATGGGTGTTTTCTTAGACAGCGGCGTGGTAAAAAACCAATACAAACAAGATATGTACACACATGCAGCTAAAGCTCAGTCTCACATTTTGTGTTGTGTGTTCTTCTTCAGCTTGTTGACGAATTGCAGCTCAGCAAAGAACACACGCTCTGTATGTGAGGCTGAGCTTTAGCTGTATGTGTGTACATATCTTGTTTGTATTGGTTTTTTACCACGCCGCTGTCTAAGAAAACACCCATTACTTTAGAATTGATTGTAAGTTATGATTTTATAATGACGCTTGCCCAAAATTACAATAATTGTATATATTGAATATCCTCTATATTCTAATTTTGTTTAATGTACTATAAACGAATATAAGGAACGAATGTAAATATGTACAAATGCAAAATGTATATCAGACATGACACCAAATTATATTATTTGTCTATAGGGTATTAGTGCGTCGCGTCAATAAGCGACACTCAGCAAACAAATTTGTGTCTCAAGAAATCTCAAGAAAAAATATTTGGCTGGCTGTTTCGGCAGCTCTGCACACGTACACACACATATGAATTTACTTGTAAGTTCTCTCTGTTGATGGATATTCGCATCAGAAAAAGAGGGATGATTTCAAATTTGACTCGCAAGTGTGGCACTAAAATCCGTATGGCCCATTTATTACCCATTTATATGTCATTAATATCCATATTCAAGGATGATATATTTATATATGTTTTTTAGCGCATACTACTTTTTTATATATGATCAAATATATTATTGTATAATACAATACACCATACAATGAAATATATATTTTTGAATATATATACATATATAAGCTTATTATATTAGTATATTCTATATTAAACAAAGTTAGAATCTAAAGCATGTCCAAAATAACAGTTATTCTGGTATTATAAGGCAAGCGTCTTCAAAAAGGGTCGACTCCAATAATGCTAAAGTGAAGGGTGGCTCGAGAACAAAAATCAAAACAAAGTTGGGTGACCGAAAATTTCAGTTGTGCGCTCATACACACTTGCAAACACGCAATGTACATGCATGCTCATGAGCACAAATACACTCTCACGACTCGCCGAGGAGCTGATCCACACATGCACAACACGCAAAATAAGCGAGAATAAATGTGCACTCATACACTCTCACGACTGGTGTAGCTGGTCTCCTGGTGTAGCTGATGTCAGACTGCCGTGCGTCCATTTTCGGTACTTGAATTGTCATGTCTATATATTGTATGGTTAGTGGTTCCACATATCCGAAATAATGAACAGTTTGCTTTCAGTAAAATTTCGCGGTGCTGGATACCAGCCTTAAGTAAATATTTTGAAGATCGGTTGCTTACATCGCCCAATATTCAGTTTGAAAGTGGTGAATTTTCTTAAAAATTGTCATTTATTCGACCTCACGAATAAATTCTCAACTTTGAGGAGCTCTTGCACCCATAATTATTAACCGATTTCAAAAATCTTTTAGATTCATAATATTTAAGTATTCCCTATCGATTATTTATTATATTTTTTATTTGACACTGCACCTTTTAGGCCCTGAGTCACTGTAGATGTACCTATTAACATGTTAAGGAAAATTTTTTAGAATTAGGATATCCTATCAACTCCTGGGGTTTTTCCTATCGTTAAGGGCAAAGGAAGTCTCGAATTCGATAAGTTAATAGGCGTATATTCCATATCAAGGCTGGCTAGTGATGTAAATTTGGGTCGAAACTTCGATGTCGATGTTCATCGATGTTTGCAAAATGATAAATCGATGTTGTGTGAAACATCGGCTAGAAACATCGATGTTTTCAACCCATTCCGTTATTTTTCGTTAAATCAATTCTTATAGGCTTTTTACACTTGGTGCGTTACCTATCGATATCGGAGAAGACGCAGAGAAGCAGGTTTGCCGTTTACACTACAGCGACTTTGCTTCTTTGCGTCTTGGGAAGAGGAAGAAAAATTTGTAAACAAAACAAACTATGTCTGAAAATAAACAAAATATGTCTGAAGAAGAGCTGATTCTTTTATCTGCGGTGGCGCAAAATGAAGTGAATCTGCTGAAGTGTATGGAAGTGTCTAGGCTATCCTCAGAAAAGCTGCAGTTCGTTTTGCAACTGCAACGTCCTCCTTGCGTGTGGACTCTTGTAGGTAAAGAGCAGACAATGTTCTCTCATTTGAATTAAATAATGTATTCTTCATTGCAATAGCCACGATATGGTTCATTTTGGGAGGAAGATGTTGTGGAGAACTCCGATGCCTTTTTTAAGGAAAATTTCTGAATGGAAAGGAGTACTTCAACATTCTCGTTGGACTGTTGCCCAATCTCAAAAAGAACAAAACTCCTTTTCGACTGACAATCCCTCTGGTGAAGAGAATAGCCATAGCCCTTTATTGCCTAGGATCGCCTGCGGAATATCGCACGGGAGTCTATTTGGTGTGTCAGGGGCTTTTGTCTTTCTCATATTACTGCAGTTTTGTCGCGAGGTAGTTGCTCAACTCGCTGACAAGTATCTGCAAGCAGACTTTCTTACCCTGAGAAGATCACGGAAACAGTGAAAAGATTCAAAGACATGGGATTTGCAGTAAAAAATTTAAAATCAACTATATTGTTGAAATCCTTTTATTAATAATAAAATTAGTTTAAACAATTTGTTCTAACCATTACATGAATTTTTACCCTTTTTACTCAGTTAAAAATATTTCGCGGCAAAATTTAAATTTGAATCTGCTGTTTTTTGTTGTTATTAGTGGTGATAGTTCCGCTGATTAGGCAGAAAAGTACGAAAATT
Source organism: Drosophila algonquin (assembly GCA_035041765.1). Taxonomy (NCBI): domain Eukaryota; kingdom Metazoa; phylum Arthropoda; class Insecta; order Diptera; family Drosophilidae; genus Drosophila; species Drosophila algonquin. The sequence goes on from JAWNKY010002784.1 coordinate 79,725, forward strand.
GCTGTTATGCGCACAGAAATACCAAAACGCAGTTGCGTCGGAAAACGACGCAACTTTTTGCCATCACTAGGGCCCTATGCTAAACCTATGTAAAAAAAACTGCGTTTCTGGGAAGACGCAAAGAATCAAGACGCAGCCTCAGTGTAAACGGCACCTTAGAAGCCTTTTAAATAAAAGCTTTCTTAGTTTTTTCTTTTTATTTCTTCATTGAGTGGTTTACTTAACAATATAATAAACAGAACTTAAAACTATATCAACTCATGAATTTTTCGTAGTCTTGTGATTAAATAATAATATAACAAATGCTTCCTTATCAGTCTTTTTCATTACATTGAGAATCAAAAATAATAAAATAGCAGTCTTTTTGTTATGCTTTCAAAGCAATGTTAATTATTATAATTACTTTTTTTCAAAGAAGTACTTTTTGTCGATACTTTGCAAAAATAAAATGCGGCTTTGTCGGTTTGGCATTAACCTGTTTCTTCTCTGGCTTAAAATATATGATGCCGCTGAAAAAAACCAGTTCAGAAGGAACCGACGATCCTACTACCGGTAAAAATTGCAGCGCCATTTTATGTAAATTGGGATATGTGTTTTTCATACCTTCCCATACTTGTAGAGGGTTGCTTTCAAATGACGCTAATGGCATTCGCAGGTACGCTATCATCTCCACATCAATATCCCCATTAGGCTTATGAGACTGTGCCAGCTGGTGATGGTGGTCCCAAAAAGAATTGGATTTAGTTGTGCTTGTCACGTTATCATTACTATTGTTGTCTTTGACCATCGGTTTTACCATAGACTTGATTTTCATAATAGAGTTTGAGCATGCCTGAGGGTCTTTAAAATGCAGTTTCTTAAATCTTGGATCAAGTACTGTAGCCATTGCCAGAATTGAGACCTGAAACAACACATTTAAAATAAAATGTTTTAAGGAATATAAATTAATGATGACATTTGAAGCATACCTGCTCTATTGAACCCATACGCTTATCAATTTCTAACAACAAAAAGTTCTTAATGTCTTTTGCCTCGGGCGTGATGTCATCAACGTTAAGCAATTTTGTTTTTAAGATATTCACCATTGGGATAACCATACTGGCTGTGCAATACGTATCTGCGCCTATTATTTTTGTGGCTTCCTCAAGGGGGCGCAGCATTGGCATGATATTATTAAGCAACTGTAATTCATTTCCATTTAGCATCTCAACATCGTTACGGACACATTTCCTTCATTTCCAAAAACTTGTCATCCGCCCATTTTGTAATTAAATACCGCGACGGTATTTTGTAGCGCGGTGCAACCGATTCATCAAATATATGATGCCTTTGTTTTCGACTATGGAAAATGGTTGCACATCTATCATGTACATAATGGCATCGTTGATTCTTTTGGTTTTTTCCCCGTCGGTGCCATACTCCGCTATATTTCTAAAGCTTTCAGAATAGAAACTTGTGCCACACCGCTAGTATCAGGTACTGCAGGCACTTCAACATGTTGATCAATTTTATGAAGGTAACGCAGGTGGTCCATCATGTTGGTCGTGTTACCCGCAGTCCTCAGAACTTTGACTCAAATGTTGCATTTCGCGCTATTTCCGTCAATTTTAGTAAAGTGCCTCCAGCAAAAGCTTTTCCTTGTTGTTATTCTAGAATAAATACATTTGTAATTGCAAATAACTTTATTTTTATTTATTTTCCACAATTTACTTACTTTGACATTGCAAACACAGAGTAAATACATAAAAAAAACCCGCGAATTTGTCCGTGTGGCAGTGAAACCATATGTTCTGTAATGTTGTGAAACTTTAAACCCGATGTTTTGTCAAACATCGATGCATCGATAAACATCGGTATGTCACAAAACATCGGAAAACATTGCCCAAAAATCATCGATGCTCGATGCATCGATGTTTTTTTACATCACTAAGGCTGGCATTTTCTTGTTCAAATGGCACTAGTCAACACGACATTTCCGCTGTCGCCCAAAATTACTTTCTGCTATATTTGGAGATTAAAATTTTTTTTAAAGTTTTTTTATGGTTAGGTTTTTTTTTTTAATTTGCTGTTTTTCTTTAGAGGTAGTGCTTCTATTTTTCACATAACTGAAGTTTCTTATAACTGGTTGTATTGAACTTTGCTGACAAATTCAGCTATAAGTCCGACCTTTGACACTTTGAGCACTTTGAAGCACTTTGAAGCTGCAGCTTAAGGTCTGGAAGATATTAAGCATTCAAATTTCATAATTTTTTTCGGTATTTTTGACTTTAAAAACTCAGGAAAAGTCGAAAAATAATATTTTATGGCTAACATTTCTGGTTTAAGTTAAAGCCGTTTGACCAAACCTTCATATGCCGTTTGGCACCATCCCAAATGCCATTTTACCGTTAAAATACATATTTTTGTATTAAAAAAAAAAAACGGTTTTACGTCGGCTAACGTAATTTATCGGCGAAATTCAGCATATGAAGGTTTGGTCAAACGGCTGCATTTTGGCCGTTTATACATCGATAGTGATTCGCCCAAGGTAGATGATGTCGGTAGCCAAGAGGCCCCTGACCAGTCAGCTGGGTTTGTTTTGGAGTCTACATGACGCCAAGTATGGCGTGGAATGGAGTACAGAATTTCCGAGGTTCGATTTCCAACAAAAGTCTTTAACTGGGCTGGTGCAAATGTCAGCCAGGATAAAACAATTGTAGAGTCGCACCATGCAAATAAAGTTGTAATTCTAAGTCGTTATTTGGCAAAGTTCCAGGAGTGGCAAGGATTTTTGTTTGAGTGGTGCCACCCTTGTATTTGCAGCCACTCAAGATACCGAAATCGAGCCATCTTCGTGTAATACTCTGCTGTACACTACAGCAGCGTGTCCCTTGATAGAATTATCGGAGAATCCGTGCAACTCGATGTCGTCCGCGTCGTTGACAACCAATTGTGGAAGTTGAAACTGCTGCAATATGTCGAGGTCAGCTCGCCACTTCACCCAATTGTCCGCCAGTTTGGTTGGGAGTGGATAATCCCAATTCAAAGTAAGTAGTTATAATCGTTGAAAAAGGATCATGAATTGAATCACGACGGGTTCCAAGAGTCCAAGTGCGTCGAATATCCGTGAAACGTCGGACAAGACTTGTCTTTTTGTGCAGTCCTTTCAGGGTGCCAGTAGAGTCCAAGAACCTTTACTGGTGACCATTAAGTTCGTTGTGTAGAGGTACCGCTATGCTCTATTATGCATTTGGTATTTGATACCCATTTCCTGAGCTCAAGGTTGGCGCAGGACATTAGTAGAATAAGTTCGTTCCGGTTCAGCAGTAGCTCATCCTCACTGTTTGATTCAGTAAGAACATCGTCAACGTAGAAATCCTCCAGCAGTACTTTCACATCATTCTCCATACGATTCGCTGGAAGTCTCGATGCTTATCGCTGACCCATATTTGTCGAAACATTTTCACAATATCCGCTGAGGATACGTATCTGTGAATTCTGAAGCGCAATTGAGATTGAATTGAAGTTCCCATGCACTGTTGTAAGCCTTGTCCGTAATCGCCAAATGTCGTACCAAGTGAAACTTCTGTGTGTTTGTCAAATGCTGCTTGCATTTGCAGAATGCATTGTCTACCTCTGGATTAACATACCCATTCACATGGTCGAGAAGGGCTATGGAATGTCCAAGTTGTATGAACTCTTTCCAAACCGATTGGAGCAGCTCTATCCGTGAGGTGACATCTGCCATTGTAGTTGGTTCCTCCCGTTCAGCTCAAGCCAATGCGCGTCTGATACCGGCCTTGAGTCTGCCCTTGACTGTTCCATTGTAAACAATAACCAATGAGCACCAAAGCACAAAAAAACTTTACGAGAATCCGGCTCGAAGGACCAAAGAATGTTCTGGAATAATGCACTCGATTCGATTTTGTAAGTAGACTGTATATTTTTGTTCACGTTCGGTTCAATGTCTTTTTGGTACTGAAAACTGCCGGCGCAGCGGCAACGAACAAACATGTATAGCGAGTTCTCTCCTCTTCTCTTCCCTTTTTCGCACTCATTTCTTCGCTTCACGATGGACTCAACTTTAACTAATTAATATCGTCTGGTACCTCAACACCGTTAATAGAGCAAAAGTATAGGGATATATTAGTTTTCTGTCGTTGTGTGTAGCACCAAGAAGGAAGTGTTTCCGACTTCACAAAGTATTTATATTTTTTTACAGCATCGATTAGCGCCTAAATCTCAGGGATTATAAGAGCTAGAGCAACCAAATTTTGTATTCAGACTCCTGTAATATCACCCTGAATAAATTTTGTTTCAAAATTTTGCCACGCCTATCTCTATCCTCATACAGGACAATTTTGAATTTAAGAGAAAAAAAAATGAAGATTCACCTTGCGATTCACCAAGATGAATTGAATCGTAAAGTATTAATTTCCGTCTGGAGCGCCGTGCATTAGCCTAAGTAAAAATATTGTGTTACTAAACATAAACCTCTTGTCTCCTAAATAAACAAGTGAAGAGCTTTGAAAACTCCATAAAAAAATTTAATAAAGCGTAAGGTCGGCCTGTGTGTTTAGCATTTTATAGTTTTGAAGCTCTTTTGAACAGCTGAGCGATGTGGTACATACCACACTTTCAGGTTGAGATTGTCCCTGTTGGGGAAAATGCAAAATTATTTTCTGCTGAAATTCTGTGGTTTCTTACAACTGACAAGAACACATAAAGAACAAGAACAAAAAAACGGGAAGTTATGAAACGTGGCAAGGACCGCGGCTGTGCCTTATACCCGGTCCGCAGTCAATATGTATGTATATGTATGTGAGCTTATGATTTATGTAATAAATACAACATATGTAAAATATAATATATTAATACTTTATATTAATATTATTATTATGTTAATATATATTAACAGGACGAACAGATCAGACGTTGCGATCTCTACTGTGTACCCCCTGCAGTACGTGTCAGCGATGACTCATCTGATGACACATCGATGTCACCGTCAGCACCCCCAAATACATACGCGATGACACGCCACACGCTTAACTATTTACTTTTGCATTGAGATGTCCTAGAGTTTTGGCGATGAAATTGTCATCGAGCCGTCCGGTAAAATCATGCATTTAATAAGCGATGACTTTGGCGGTAAAATCATTAAACGATGATTTTAGCGGTAAAATCATGCATTTAATAAGTGATGATTCTAGCGGTAAAATCATGCATTAAGTAAGTAATTGAATAAGTGATGATTTTTATTTAAAATTACAATCAATGTTCTGGGGATCCCTGCCTGAATCCTGTACTTTTTTGCTCTAGAACATTTTTTAAACGTGCTACTCTTCACGTTCAGTGAAGTAGGCTCGTTCGGGAATTTCAATTATTATGTTATGTTCAATTTATTATGTTTTTGTTTAGTTCTTTGACTTGTTAACACTTACTTTTCCTGAACTTCTAGGACCATTGTGTTCCGGATTTCGTTGATATATTAATACACATAAAAGATCTATCCTGTATCTTCCTGAAATCTGTTCTACTTTTTAAACAGGTTTTTCAACAAAAAGCAATGCTCACTGTAGATCAGCGGTGAGCTGGCCATTAAATCTAAGAACGAAAACAAAACACATGCCAAAATAGGTACCCGCTTGACTCAGGCCTGTTTTAGCTGTTGCAGATTATGCAGATTACACTACTCAACAAAATTAAACTTTTTATTTCCGCTGTCGACCAAAATGACTTTTTCTGATAGATTCGGAGATTTAAAATTTTTTTTAAGAATTAAGGTTTTTTATGGTTTAGTTTTTTTTAAAGAATTTTTAAAAAATGTTTTTTCTTCAGAGTTAGTGCTTCTGGTTTGCTGTGCTTTTATTGAACTTTGCAGTTCTGGATGCTGAAAAATTCAGCTATAAGTCTGACCAAGACACTATATAGATGCAGCTTAACATCTGGAAGATATTAAGCATTCAAATTCAAATTTCATAATATTTATCGGTAACTTCCCCGAAATTTTGACCTTGAAAACTTAGGAAAAGTAAAAAAAAAAATATTTGATGGCTGATCGATAACTAAACGGCGAAGTTGCAGCCGTATGACCACTAACCATACATATTGTATGGTTAGTGGTGGAACTCACTGAGAAATTTCGGAACGGCAAAACGAAATGTATGGTGGAGTTTGTCTGTGGGAACAGTCTATTAGTGTACATTTGCACTGATCCACAAAACTAAATTAAAATCACCTACAGGAATACCCAATATATCAAATAATAAAAGGAACGTTTTAAAGAGTACCTGTATTAATTATATAAATGCGTATAAGTGTTTGTCAAATAGAACAGCAAATGCATAAAAATATTCCGGTGGCAGTTTCATTGCGTTTGGTAATTGATTTCTTGCCTCGAACTTCACACCCTCGGTTTTTTCGTAAGTAATTCGTTTGATATTTAATGCACATTGTAGATATACACTGTGTATAAGTATTGTAAGTAATAAGAAATCTATATTTTTTATTACATGTTCGTGTACATTTGTAAATAACAAAGGATTGGGAGATATGTCAAAAACTATTGACTACAAGCCTTCGGCTTTATCAAAAAAAGTAATAGAGCCTATTTTATATCCAATTGCTCGAAAAGATGAAACTGTTGTAGATAACTTTCATGGCATTAAAATAAAAGATGTATACCGTTGGCTTGAGGATCCAGATTCAACAGAAACGCAACAGTTTGTTAAGTTACAAAATAATATAAGTCGGCCATTCCTTGAAAATTGTAACGAGTGGAAAAAAATAAACTCAAAACTCACCAAATTATGGAACTATGCCAAATATGGCTGCCCGATGCGATCAGGAGGATATTATTATTATTTTATGAATACCGGACTGCAAAATCAGAGTGTTATGTATCAACAAACATCCCTGAGTGGAAATAGCAGAGAATTCCTCGATCCTAATAAATTGTCTGATGATGGTACAATTGCCTTGGCTCAAAAGTCATTTTCAGATGACGGCAGATATATGGCATATGGATTAAGTGAAAGTGGGTCGGATTGGATAAAGATTCTTATACGAAATACCGAGACTGGTAAAGACCTGAATGAAATACTTAACAAGGTTAAGTTTTCCGAAATATCATGGACCAAAGATAATAAGGGATTTTTTTATTGTGTAAGTAATACTAAAGAAACTTAATAGCGTTACGTGACGTATGGAATTTATTTTCGATTGCAACGATCATGCAGATCATCTGCCAGAATTAACGAGATACAGTGTCTCCATTGCACAATCGGATTCACACTAGAAAAAAAAAAATTAGTCTAGAGCATTTTCTTAAAGTTATTTGAGCACATTTGTATGGTGGAAACTAGAGTACGATTATGCAATGGTGTCACAGTAAGATATTTGATGCGAGAAGCAAGACTAAGCCTCACGGATGAGACATCCGTTTCACACGTGACTAGCTAAAACAACCGATTTTTAACCAAGTTCCAAATTGCTGATTTGCAATAAGTGTTTAAAACGGTAAAACACAGTTTAATATTGTACAACAATTTTGAAGATTATAGCATTATTCGACATAATTGAACTTTTTTTTCACGCTGTGGCCCAAAATGACTTTTTCTGATAGATTTGGAGATTTGAGGTTTCACCACTCAAATAAAAGCTAAATTTTTTATACATATTTTTTTTAACGTTGAAGCGCAAAAAAGAGTATAGGGGTATATTAGATTTGTGGTGATAGTGGATGTGTGCAACGCCCACAAGGAAGCGTTTCCGACCCCATAAAGTATATATATTCTTGATCAGCATCAATAGCCGAGTCGATATAGCCATATCTGTCTGTCTGTCCGTCCGTCTGTCCGTTCGTCTTCATTAGCGCCTATATCTCAGAGACTATAAAAGCAGAGCAAGCAAATTTTGTATCCAGTCTCCTGTGTTATCACACTACTACAAGTTTATTTTAAAATTTCGTCCCGCTCCTTTCCGCCTACACAAAGGACGAAAATCTGTAGAATACACAATTTTGATAGTAAAAGAAAACTAAATGCGCAGAATCATAGAGGATGACCACGCCACCCCGTCTGTTTTGCTCGTTTGTCCAGATGAGCGCCTAGATCTCAAAGACTATAAGAGCTAGAGCAACCAAACTTTCTATCGAAGCTCCTGTGATATCAATTCTGCACAAGTGCATTTTAAAATTTTTACACGCCCCCTTTCGCCCCCACAAAGTAAAAAATCTGTGGCATGCACAATTTTAATGATACAAGAAAACTAAAAACGCAGAATCATAGAGAATGATGAGAGATTCTTGACACTGGATTAGATCAGATCATTAATATAGCTACAGTGAAGAAAACCATTTAGAGATTAAATTCAAAATAAATTTAAACAAAATAAGAAAGCGAAGAGTCTTCAATATTGCTAGAGTTCGGATAGTAGGAGAAAAGAGGAGGAGGAAAATATGGCGTTCTGCAACGTCAGCTTATTCAGCAGATCACCGGCGTCTTCATCAGCAGTGGGAAGGAACCAACACCATGTCTCTTGGGAAATCAGGTTCAAGAGTCAGTCACTCTAAAAGGCCACAGGAAATGACGCTGCGCAAGAAAAGGAAGAAACATGCACTGAGAATCTCTCGGAACTGGCGATGATGTTGGAAGATTTTCTGCTTAAGGTGAAATCATTTGCTCGAATGCAGACTCCTACCATCTGGAAAAATGTTAACACAACTCAAAGAGAATCATGGAGCAAGCAAAGCAAGCAGGTTGGGACTGCAGGTCCGGCTGCCGCGCATCAGAATGGCACACCTCAAGCGGAATTTAGAGGTTGAAGTCGAATAGCCCCGAGTCGAATAGACGAGATCAGCTCGGCGATATCTCACCGTACGTGCGTGCAATGACAGGGAATCATAAGGGGATCGTTCTAGGTCGTTCGTCCTTGACGAGAGGCGGATACGGGAGCGGAGTATTCTACGCGAATATGCAGAGACCCAGACGGCAGTGATCAGCTTACCCTGCTCCCTGGGATTAGCCGCTATACGGAGAGGCGATGGTCGGATCGGCTGGACGATCTGCAGGATCCGAGAAAGAGGAGAACTCTTCATATGCTACAGATGCTTTGAACCCGGGATATTGCAAGCAACTGCAAGAGCCCAGTTGACGGAAGTGGTTGGTGCTTTAAATGCGGATAGTCGGGTCACATGACAGCAGAGTGCAGCAAGGAGCCATCGTGGTTCATCTGCTCAGCAGCTAACAGAGTTTTAGGCATCAGAGAGACAGCAAAAGTTATCCAGCTAAAAACGACAGGGTAGGCCATGCCAGGACGACTGATTCAGGCCGCGCAAGACTTGCTGAAACAGACGGTACGCGAGATGGGATCGGAGGTGTCTTTACTTGGAGAACCCTAAATGGTGGGCAGCAACTGCGAATGGATATCGAATATCACTGGAAAAGCAGACATATGGCTCTGCGGAGTGGAGACGACGCAGCTGTGTGACATCAAGTCGGCAGACGGGTTCGATCGATGGTATGTTGGAGCACTAAGCATACAGCATATACAGCTGCGTTCATGAAAACAGCAGTGCTGCACGTTATCTCCTACAAACCCGTCTAAAAGATATTTCTAGTCTTCCAAATTGAGCAAGTGATGCTTTTTTAGAAAGCCTGGAATGTAAACATTAGAATCCTGAAGAAATTTCGTTACAATTTCATTCCATCTTCTAGTTTTTCAATATTTTAGACAATTACCGATTAAATCTGCTGTTCAGTAAAATAGAAGTTCAAAAATTTAAAAAAAAAAATTAAAAACCAAGTAATGATATTTTTTTTTGGAGCATAAAAGAAAACATTGCTTGGTTCAAATGGGGAGACCTAAGAATTTGACTAAAAACTAAGGACAGGAGGTATAAAAGGATTGCAAGCTATACAAAAAAGCTACAAACGGCTGTCGGTAAGAAAGTCTGAATATGCGGTACCCAGGGCTCGGCTCGGGTACTGCAACGTAGCAATCGCAATGGTATACATATGTACATATGTATGTCATATCATACACAAGTCCCTTCGTATACTACGGTAGCCTATAGGAGCCACGCACTCTTCTGGAAACATTATTATCACCAATTACACCCAGCGACAAAAAAAAAACCGCACTCCGAAATTTCATGAATTTTTGACTTCTCTAGCGTGGGATTTCCCGAAATGTTAATCGATTCATCGTATTTTTTTTTTGTGAGTCCCTGTGAATGTTTTCTATTTTTTGCGTGCGTTTTCTGTCGTCTCAGTTTCTGGAAACATTTTTTGCAAAACATTTTACTTAGGAGTCTTTAAGAAGTATGTCTAAAGGAAAACAGATGACGGTGACTGAAAAGTCTAAAATTATTGCCTCGGCTGAACAAAATGTCTCGAAAAATAGCGGATCGAACTAAGTTCAATGAAAGCTCAGTGCGACGATTTTTGAAAAAAATGTCGTGAGACTGGACAAGTGAAGAGGACGAAAGAATCGGGAAGAAAAATGTGTACAAGTGAAAGGGAAAATCGGATTATTAAGAAAACGAACCGACATGATCGATTCAAAAATGCTGTAAAGATAGCTTCTGAAGTTCAGAAACGATTTGCGAAAGAAATTTTAGTTTGAACTATACAGCGTCGTATAAAGAAGATGGGATTAATGGCAAGGACACCTGCCAAAAAACCACTTCTTAATAGTCGAATGAAGAAAGCACGCCTAAATTGGGCTAAAGAAAAAGCAAATTGGGGTGAATCTGACTGATCACGAATCATATTCTCGGATGAGTCAAAATTTAACCTCATTAGACCCGATGGTTCCCGCACAGTTCGCCGCAGAAAAGGGTAACGCTATTCCCAAAATTGCTGCATTGCCACAGTAAAGCATTATCCTTATATTATGATATGGGGATGCATATCTAAATATAAAACAGAGTCCCTAATAATTATTAAGAGTATGGTGAATTCAAAAAAGTATGAAGTGGAGGTATTCTCAGTGGAGTTGTGTCCAGTATGGAATCACTTAGTGAGAGAGAAGATCACATCTTTCAGGACGATTCTGTACCTTGCCATCGAGCGCGTTCTATAAGAGATTCTCTGACGTTTTGTTATTTTTAAAAATGTAGTCGACTAGTTTCAACTATTTTTCACAGACAGGTTAACCTTTTGAAGGCGGAATTGGGCATAAAGTCCTTAGATTGGCCCGACCTTAATCCGATAGAGAACGTCTGGGACCTTATGCCTGCCAAAATAAGAAAGCGGAATCCCAAAACTATGGTTAAGTTAGGGGAGGTTATAGAAAAAGTTTGGTTTGAGGATATAACGGAGGAATATTTGAGGGCTTTATGCGTTTCGATGCCCAATAGGGTTAAATGTGTAATAAAAGCCATTTATTTTTCCTATGTTTCATCAAAATACTAAATGACCGTTGAGAAAAGTGTGATTGAAAAAAATATTTATTTTTATTATATGAATATGATATCAAAAAACGTAGTATGCACTTTTGTTAGAAATTGATTTATTGACTCACAAAAACATTTAGTAGGGTAAAGTAGGTAGTTATGGACAGTCGGTAGTTGTGGACACCCCTGTGCAACTTTTGACACAGAGCAGATTTGACAGATTTGACAAATGTCATGTGTGCGCCATAGAAGCGAGATGTTTTTGTGTCAAATACCAAAGTGAACAGACGCGTCTGCTTTGTGCTGCAAACAAATTATTTTTTTTACCTCGAAAAAAATCACAAAAGTTTCTTTGAACGTTTTTTAAAGTGTCACCGTGTGAAGTGTGTTAAGTGAGAAGGTGAGTGCAATGGATTTTTTTACGCGAAATTTAGTTTTCTTTGAGATTCAATACCGTGTTCGGACACAATCTACACAGAAAAAATTGTTTTCATATGATTTCAAAATGGCTGCTCAAGGGAGTTGTGGACACTTGAATGTCAGGAGTTGTGAACACCCAATTTTTTTTTTTGGCAAATCGTGAAATATTGTCGTTGATGTCAATAAAAAATTATTTTAATAGTATTTTATGCATTTTTTCGATGTTTTTAGTCATGTCATCAAAGAAAAATTAAAAAAAATCGTCCGATTTAACGGGAATTGATTTTAATGCGCTGACAAATGCCATTAAACGATGCTTGGTGGAATGCGCGAATTGTGCTTCTGACGTGGAATGATGCCATCTCTCGTTATTCTTTTTGCCATTGATGGCCTTTAAAATTAATAAACTTTCATTATTGATTAATTTCATTGCGTTTAACTTCATACTTTCTATTTTTAAGCTCATTTTACAACCCCCCACCAAAAAAAAATATCGCAAAAATGACCATTTCACATTTGACCATTTTCAATGGGAGATATCAATGTAATTCTTTCAAAAATAGTTAGCTGAGGTTTCTAGCTTTCCATTGATATGCATATGTCCGCATAATATGCCCCAGATAAAAATATATGATTGAAAAACAAAACTATGTCCACAACTGCCTACCTTCCCCTATCGAATAAATGAAATCATTCCTCGTTTTCTGATGCGAATGCAAAAAACAAAAACATGCTCTGCACAAGAACACACACATACGTACTTTCAGGTTCTGTCATGATTTCAAATTAGTATGTGCAAGTATGACATTAAAATCTGTAAAGACCCACCCATAACACTAGTCGACACGACTTTTCCGCTGTCGCCAAAAATGACTTTCCGATAGATTTGGATGTTTAAAAATTTTTAAAGAATGTTTTTTTTCCATGGAGTAGTTTTTTTTTTTAATTTTTAAAAAAATGTGTGTTTATTGTCATAGGTAGTGCTTCTATTTTTCACATAACTTAAGTTTCCTACAACTGGTTGTATTGAACTTTGCAGTTAAGCTATACCTTAAACGACGCCTAATGAATGTGTCTATCTAAAACCAAAAATCAAGGCACTCAAATATTTTTTTTCGACTTTTCCTGAGCTTTCAAAGTCAAAATTTTGGGTGAAAAATACCGAAAAAAATTATGAAATTTCAATTTGGAAGCTTAATATCTTCCAGACGTTAAGTTGCAGCTACAAAGTGTCTGAGTCGGATTTATAACTGCATTTGTCAGCTTTTTTAACTGCAAAGATCAATGCAACCAGTTGTAGGAAACTTAAGTTATGTAAAAAATAGAAGCACTACCTATGACAAACAATACCAAATTTTTTAAAAATTCTTTAAAAAAATAATACTCCATGAAAAAAATACCATAATTCTTTAAAAAAATTTAAATCTTCACATCTATCAGAAAAAGTCATTTTTGGTCACAGCGGAAAAAAAGTTGAATTTTGTCGAGTAGTGTAATCATGGATGATACATATATAAAATTTTTTCAGCGCATACTATAATATATACTATACATATAATATATTTACATATAATATATTTGATATTATATTATGATTATTGTATAATATAATAAACCATACAATTAAATAAACATTTGTGTATGTATGTGTGGTACATACTGTATAATACTGAATATATAAAAAAAATATTTAGCATTTCATTTTATATATTGTTATATGTTAAACAATAAAGCATGTAAAAAATAAAAATGATTGTAAGCAAACGTCTTCAAAAATTGTTGACTCTAAAAATGCTAAAGTAAAGGGTTTCATGAGTCAGGAAATCAAAAAATCAAACGAACACAATATTTTAGTTCTTGCAGCCATCAATACTATAAAATAAACGCAAAACTAAAGCAGAAACCAAGTTTCCAAGGAAATCATATGAACCAGCAGGAACTGAAAATGCAAACAATCACATAATTTGTGTGTGTTTGTGTGTTAAACGACATAAACCATTGCGATTGAATCTTTGCTGTCGAATTCGGTTCGCGTCATGACCGGAACGGTTGCAGTACCCGAGTCGAGCCCTGGGTACCGCATATCAGACTTCGTTACCGGCAGCCGTTTTGTATGAACTGACACATCTATACACTAAAACTAGTGGTTGGGGGGAGCTGGATCTGCAGTTGCTACTTGCCACCCAGTCTCTCCCTTCAGTCCTTCAGCAACATCTCGAACAAGCTGAGCAGCGATTTGCGAGGGAGGAGCAACGTCGTTGTCGGGAGCGACTTCAACTCTTAAGCACAGAAGTGGGGGTCCTTCCGAACCAACGCCAGGGGCCGCACGGTCCTGGAGGCTTTTGCCTCCCTGGACGTCGTTCTGCTGAACGAAAGGTCCCAACACGTTGAACGCGGCCATACTGTGCTCTCTACGCAAATTTTTTTTCTGAAAATCTTAAAAGTATAAGAAAATTTTATTTAAATTTATTGGTTGTGGAACAGAAGATAGCTATTGATATAATATAATATCATATCCAATTTTGAAAGCAATTGCTTGAATATATTTTCTGCTAGACCCATGATCGATACAGAAAATGATGAGTCGAGAAAAATGCGTTTAAATATTGCGGAACTGGTGAAGCGCGAAAGCGTGCAACTATGAGCTGTATAGTTTATAGTTTATGAAGTATTGAGCGTTGATTTTCCAAGTTATTATATATCAAACCTTTTCCTGTTGTTTTGTTTTTGTTTGAATCCTCGGAATCCTTTGACGAACATATTTTTTAAGATAGTTAAAAGATAGATACAAAATAGTTAAAAGTTAAAAGACGTTAAGGGAAGAATCATATTTTTTGTGGGAGACAATATTAAAGGAAAATAAGACTATAATAATAACCAAAAAAAAAATCGAAAAACTCACCTAGTTTTATTTGAAAAGGTTTTTAGATCAAATTTAATCATATTATATGTCAATTTGGTAAATTAGTTAACTTTCAACAGATTTAGTAAATTATATCGGTACAAAATTGTATGGAAATCAGTTATTTTTGACTTCATGTTTTTTGGCATGGTGGACTTTTTGGCAGAACTGCCCATATATGTATATTGTATTTGTATAAACTTATCATGGCAGACTACCTTAAGTGACGTAAAACCTCGCACGGAAATTGGGCTAAAAGGGGCCATCGAATGTACAGTGGCTCAGAGCCAAAACAATGCAGTGTCAAATAAAAAGTTAAATTGGCTGCCATAAAGTTATTACACATTATTTTTCAAAAATTCCAATGACCGATGATAGGTATATACATTAGGTACCAAAACCAATATTTGACCCTTAAATACTGGGGTTTCCCCATCTGTTAGATCGTATTATGCAAAACAGTAGCCCAATAAGAGGTACGAGCTTGTTTGGTGCAGTCCTGTTTTGGACACCTGCGAGTCATAAAACCCGGTTTTTTTTGCAGAATGTTGCTTATTTTTGATATAAATAGGCTAATCCTTTCTAATGAGATTAGTCTTAATCTGGATCCAGAGTGTGACAAGCCAAACAACAATGGGTAAATGGACAACGATGGAGCAACGGAAACTCGTCTTGCATCACTTCAAAAACGGATTTTCGCAGCTCAAAATAGCTCAAATGGTGAATCTGAGCTCACCAACTGTGAACAGCGAAAATCGGATAGGATACATGGGCAGAACGGCGCCCAACAAGATTTTCACTGAGCATGAGGAGCGACAAATCATCAGGAAAATTAAGGAAAATCCTAAGCTTTCGGCCCCAAAACGTACCCAACAGGTGAAGGACGAAATGGGGAAGGACTGCAGTGCAACCATGGCTTCAATGGCCGAGTACCCCGAATGAAGCCCTTTATAAGCCTGAAGAACAAAGGGACAGGGTTGGAGTTCGCAAGAACCAACTTGGACAAGGATTTGGAGTTCTGGAACACCGTGACTTTTGCAGACGAGTCCAAACTCAACCTTTTTGGGTCCGACGGAAGGAGTTTTGTGTGGCGAGAGCCCAATACCGGGCTGGATCCCAAACACGTAAAAGCGACTGTCAAGCACGGCGGAGGAAGTGTCATGGTATGGAAACTTGGTGTTTATCGAGTCTACGATTAAAAAGCACATGTACCTCAATATTCTCAAAGAAAACTTGCACCAAAGCTCCGAGAAATTTGGAATCCGACATGATTTCCGGTTCTACCAGGATAATGACCCGAAACATTCGTCCGGAATAGTACAGTCCTGGCTTATCTGGAACTGCCCCCACGTGATGTCTCCCCCAGCCCAGTTTCCAGACTTAAATGTTATTCAAAATTTTTGGGCTGCGCTGGAGAAAAACCCCCAGAATCACAGGATTTCTAGCAAAAAGGACCTTTAAACAGCTCTGTTGGGTGAAAAAAAGCTCGGAAAGCTCTGTTGGAGGAATGAGACAAAATAAGCTCGGAAAGCATTCGGAAGCTAGTCTCTTCCATTTGCACCAAAGCTTCCAGAAACTAGGAATCCGACTTGATTTCCGGTTCTACCAGGATAATGACCCGAAACATTCGTCCGGAATAGTGCAGTCCTGGCTTATCTGGAACTGTCCCCACTTGATGATTCCCCCAGCCCAGTCTCCAGACTTAAATGTTATTCAAAATTTGTGGGCTGCGCTGGAGAAAAACACCAAGAATCACAGGATTTCTGGCAAAAACGACCTTAAAAAAGCTCTGCTGGAGGAGAAGTTACGTAACTTCTCTAAATGGTTTTCTTTATTGTGGCCATAATAATGATTCTATCTGATCCAGATTCGGCAATCTGCTAGACATGGTCGTTGTTCTCTATGACTTGGAGTTTGTGACGTGCTTCGGCAGGGGTATGCTCGCCGTGCCGGAGTTCACAGAAATTTGGTTGCTTTCTGGGTGTGGTAGCTATAATGCGTGCTCTCGGGTTCAAGAAGAAGGCGTAGGTTTAAGCAGTTCATAAAAGATTCTCTTTAGTGTTCTTAAATTTACAAAGGAATGTTTGGATGGGTGATACTGGGTCTCCGGTAGGGGTCTTCCTTCGGAGTCTTCCTTCTAGCTTGGCTACTCGGCCGCACGAGGCTGTTTGCTGCGTGCAGGACGTGGTTGGTCGTCGGTGCCGGCGAGAAAGGCCGAGAGGTACTCCCGAGGTGTACTCGGAGTGGGCGATGGTTGTCGCGGTAGGGCGCACCCCGTGAGAAGGATCGTGGCAGAGGTAAATACACTTGTGGCAGAGGTGAACACTCTCTGGGGAGAAGAATTGTGGCAGAGGTACACACTCTCTGAGGAAACGATTGGTGACAGAGGTGAATACTCTCTGGGGAGAAGAATTGTGGCAGAGGTAAACACTCTCTGGGGAGACGAACTGTGGCAGAGGTAAGCACTCTCTGAGGATAGGAAGATCAGAGGTATACACTCTCTGAGGTTTTAAGAGGTTAGGACGAGGAAATGTATTAAACGGGGAAATGTATTGAAACGGGCAAGGGGAAAAGCAGAGCTTTACCTTTGGTACGAGCACCGTTGTAAAATGTTGAGAAGTAACTCTCATGCTGTTCCGAGTTGAACTGCCCCGATTCGAGCTGGCGAGGCTTCTTTTATTGCCGAAAGTCAGCTGTTGGTCGGCGGATTTGGGACTAGCGCTTGCCCCTGGCACGCCTTACGCCTTCTGTGTCCCAGCTGACAGTGTGCCCGTTGGTGCCCGTGCTCCGGTCACACTGGTTCGTGTGCAGTGTGACCGTTTATGATGATCCCACTGGCTTTGCTTTGGCGCGTATTTAGAATATGCCGGTTTTGTTCTCGGAATGTGTCTTTTTATTTCACCAACTAATATTCATAATTCAATACTTCATAATTCCCTATATAATACTATACATTGTGGCGCCGGCGCCGTTGCGTATGGTGCTGGGCGTCACAAGTTATATTTCTTGTATCTTCAAAGTTTTGCCTACTCTAGCTTTTATAGTCTTTGAGAAATAGACGCTCATCGGCACGGTTGGACAGACAGAACAACATGGCTATATCG
Organism: Drosophila algonquin; assembly: GCA_035041765.1. Taxonomy (NCBI): domain Eukaryota; kingdom Metazoa; phylum Arthropoda; class Insecta; order Diptera; family Drosophilidae; genus Drosophila; species Drosophila algonquin. The sequence goes on from JAWNKY010002784.1 coordinate 97,531, forward strand.
ACTCGGCTATTTTTTTTTTGCACATATACTGTGTCGAGCAAAAGTGAGTGCATGTTCACGAAACTGACTTTCGTCACCCATACAAAATGAACCATACAACCATACCATACCAATACAAAAAAAGTTTATTAATTTAGTAAGCTGTGAATGCCGAAGGCCCGTAAGGTTTGCTTAGCATCAGGGCACTACAGCTTTCCGTGGGTCGCAATCATTCATTCATAAGTTGAGAAGTGTTTTGTATTTTTAAAAACACAACTTTATTCAAACAAATTAGGGAAATAAAATTTGGCAGCTCTTCGCTCCTCCTGTCTACTCTGTGGTTTTTTTATTGTATAATTAATAACAAAATAATTTTATTATAGAGATATTCTGAACAATATGGAAAAACTGATGGCTCTGAGACAAAACAAAATGAAAATCAAAAACTATACTATCATCGGCTGGGAGAAAATCAGGATAAAGACACTCTTGTTGTCGAATTTCCCAATGAACCAGCATGGCGCATGTAAGAATAATTTATATAGATAATGTATATATTCTTTAATGGCACTGAAAGTATTTTTTTTAATATTTTTTGAGAATTCAAATTAGCTATTACCAAGAAGCTATAAAATTAGAAAAGATTTTTATTGCGCGGAGTCTTACTCTATGGTGTTGTAAGACTCCGCGCTATAAAAACTTTTCTAATTTTGGAAAAAAATATTGGAATAAAAATTTTCCAAATGCAATGTGTTTTCTTCTTCTTTTTCTTTCTCTCTTCTGCTTCTTCCCCTCTTCCGCTCAAAGTCCAGCCGATAGAGGTGGCACCTAACTATTGATAAGAGTGGTCCAGGGCTCTAAGGGTACCAAGCTTCGAATTTTTTATACATGGGCAAACAATAAAATAAAAAGTTATAGCCCGATTCGACAGCGTTTAGAGGTGCGGACTTTCGGTCAGACAGAGCGACTACAACAGTATGTTTCCGACACTCCAGGGCAGTCGCAGGACTTCAGCTTGGCCAACATACAACCTCAGATCGACTTGAGTTCCATTACTCAGGTACTTGTCGAGCTTCAGAAGTCGGTTTTGGAGTTAACAACGGCAGTAGCAGGTATACTGCAGACATTTGACCAGCACAATGCGTGAATTACGTATACGCCTCTGGAATGCACGTAGCCTGACTCATAACACCAACGAGTTTGCTCTCTTCATACAACGCCATGAAATCGACGTAATGTTAATTTCGGAAACACACCTGTACCCTACGAGGAGTTACGCCCTGCAAGGATACGATACGTACCGAGAAGATCAGCCGAGTGGTAGGTCATGAGATGGAGCAGCTCTGCGCGTCAGAAAGAGCATCTCACACTATCCAGTGCAGTTGGATGAAATTCAGCTAGCGGCTGTCATAGTCTCTACACAGAGTGGGGAGATCCTTATAGAAGCAACTTATCTACCTCGAACATCCCGTTGGTCAAGCGACGACTTTGATCAACTACTTGCCCAGCTGTGCAGTAGATTCATCATTGGAGGTGACCTCAACGCCAAACACAGGTTCTGGGGAAGTTTCAGACGTGATGGTAGGGGAACGGCACTGCATGACGCCCTACCTAACTGTTCGGCCCAGGTACTGGCCTCAGGCAGCCAAACATTTTATCCATCGAATATAAGAAATATACCAGAGAACGGCAATGAGCCACCGCAACTAAAAGAACACCTGGTGTCTATGAGTATTATTGACACCCGGGTGTCTTCTGGCACTGCAGATAGGGTGCAAACGATTGAGTCTGAGTATTGTGTCGGGTGTTTTTAAGCACACCCGTATTGTATTTGTATTGTATACATGTGTTGAACCCGATCTCAACCCTGCAGTACGGGCCATCGCTTACAAATGTGCTCACACATCGATTTCAGCGTGAGCACCCAAGATGACATAAGTGATATCGCGCGGAACGATGAAACTGCTCACGTTAACATTGCGATGTCCTAGGAGCATAGGGGATGACATGGTCATCGAGAAGTGCGAAAAAATAAGGCTTACTATAAGTGATGATTTTCTTGAAAAAATAAGGCTTACTATAAGTGATGATTTTCTCAAAAAAATAAGGCTTACTATAAGTGATGATTTTCTCGAAAAAATAAGGTATACTATAAGTGATTATTTAAGCCGAAAAATAAGGCATACAATAGGTGATGATTTTCTCGAAAAAATAAGGCACATAATAAGTGAAGATTTTCTCGAAAAAATAAGGCACATAGTAAGTAAAGATTTTAGCCGAAAAAAAGGCATACAGCAAGGGATGATGTTCTCGAAAAAATAAGCGATATAATAAGTGAAAATTTTAGATACAAAAGTAAGGCGTATATATGTAAGTAAGCAGTATATTCATTTATTTTCTTTTGCTTCTATTTAAAATTAAAATTATGTATGTCAGTTGTGGGGATCCCTGAGGCTCTTTCGATAACTTCAATTGCATCGCCACTGAAATAATATGGATTAATTTATTATGTTTTTGTTTAGTTTTTTGACTTGTAAAGACTTACTTTGCATGTCCTTCCAGGAGGCGCCCGTCCCCATTGTGCCCCGTATTTTTTGATCTATCAATAAAATGATTATTCTATAAAATACTATTAATTTGGTCGCAATTACATAAGGAAAGATCGAAATTCCAGAAATATGTTCGATTTGTAAAAGAGTTGTTTGAACAAAAAGAAATGCTCACTGTAGATCAGCGGTGTTCTGTGCATTTACTCCTACAACAAAAACAAAACACGCGCCAAAATATGTACCTGCTTGACTCAGACCTCGCATATAAGGGTTATTTTTCTGTTTTTTGTTGGACTGCTTAAAATTGAAATTTCGTGCCCACAGCAGATTATGCATTCACATTTTATTTCTTTATTCTTCTTTTAATCCATACCATACATATTAGTCGGAGCATAAGGACACAACAATTAAAGAGCATAAAAGAAGAATAAATAAATACAATGTGAATGCAGCGATACATTGAACTCAGTTTTTTTACAATTTCACGAATTCAACATTATATACAACTGATATTTTCATTATTTACACGCGTATTTATTTAAACAATGCACTTATCTGGTAGTAATAAATATTATAGATATTTTTCACTAAATCACTGCATTTTCGCTACCAACTCTTTCCGCACAATTGTAACAATGTAACGTAATAGGCAAATACAAGGCGAACAAACCAAAAATGCTCTGCCGACGCAGGCGCAAAAGAGACGAAAAGAAAAAAAAACAAATTCTCTTTTACTTCGCACGATCGGCAGAGCCGATCTATCACGATCGCGCGGAAAAGAAAGATACAGAGAGAAAATAAAGGGTTCGGCTTAGCGGGCGTCAACGCCTAGATGACATTATCGTTGACATTCGTCATCGCTCACGGCTGGTACTGCAGGGAAGTACTGTTGCAAAATGAATGGGTGAAAAAGAAAACACAAAACTCGAGACAAGTAACGTTTAGTGTAGCATGCGTGTTGTTATTTCTTGTACGTTCTTTCTGCATCCTTGTTCTTTGCTGTACCCACAATTTGCTTTCTACATGCATAAATCAGTACATGCATCCTTGTTCTTTGCTGTACCCACAATTTGCTTTCTACATGCATAAATCAGTACATGCATACATATGTATGTTTATTAAAAATAAAAAACTATTTTTTTACAGCTTCATTGGATGCTAACAAACTTTAATAACAAACTTAGAAATGCAGGCCGACGTTTCTGCCATTTCTGACCCTTTAAGGACTGAACTAGTTGATCAGTGCAACAGCCACTCGGGTATCTTCGTGACACCCGAGTGTCTTAAAGGCACCCGGCACGGCACGCATCTACGAAAAATATCTGGGTGTCTGATGAAAAAAAAGCATCGCACAATGTGTGAGCGTGTGCCCGAAGTACAAACTCGCAAACACCGGCATGGTTTTGTGTGGGTGCGAGTGTTTTACTTTTCTTGCCGGTGATGAGTGGCACCGGTACACAAAGTTTAATGGGTGTGAGTAGAGTGTCAAAAAGTGACACCCTTGCCGTTCTCCAATCTACACCCTCCTGCCTTGATTTTTTCATTTATAAATCTATCCCTAGTAGACTGCTGTCAATCAGAGAATTGCATGAGCTGAGCTCTGACCACCTGCCACTCATCGCCACTGATCGCGGCTGAAGCTGTGAATGTCTTCCCAGCCAAAACGAGGTTGATAAATTCTCGAACGAACATTGGTGTCTTCAGGACAATCGCTTGACCTTAACACTGACCTATGCACCACAGAAGATGTAGATCGCGCCATCGACACACTTGTGGCCAAAGTCTGTAATGCTGCTGCAGTTGCTGCCACATGCGGCCCACAAGGCACTTATTCGTCGCAGACCGGAAGCCCCAGATGCAGGACTTCAAGCGAAATTGAAGGGCTGGTTCTTATCAAAAAGAGACTTAGAAGGGAGTATATACGTACCAACGACCCCCTAGTGAACAGAGTTTACAGGCGAGTGGCGAATAGGGTGAGGAAGAAGCTGGCTATAATAAAGTCGGAGGTCACGGACAAAACCCTTTCGGAGGCGACAGCTGACGGGAACACCAACTACGCCCTTTGGAAACTCACGGGATGTTACAAACGTGAACCCACTCCCCGCTACCCGGTCAGGAAGGCTGATGCCACCTGGGCCAGATCAGCCGCTGACCTTGTGAAAGCTTTTGCTAAGAATCTAGAAGGGAGATTCCAACCGTTCCAGACAGCATCAGGAAGCAGAGTGGCTAAAGTCACGGAAATCACTGTACTATCACTATTATTGTACACGAAATATCACGAAATACCCAACCCGAAGGTTGGGCTACTCCAAAATATTGGAAATTAGTCAGTATCATAATGATACCGAAACCAGGGAAACCTCTCGAAGAGTTTGACAACCATCGACCCATTAGCCTCTTGCTAACATTTGGCAAGCTACTGGAGAGATGCATACTACGGAGGATCATGGACTCGGCGGGTGTCATAAGAGCCATCCCAAATCACCAATTTGGTTTTAGGCTTTCTCATGGGGACACCCTGGCAACTTCACAGGGTCGTTGAGCAGATCCTTGACGGCTTCCAAAGAAAGCAGTACACCATCGCTGCTTATTCGGACATCCAGCAGGCGTTTGATTAAGTCTGGCACGAAGGGCTCCTAGCAAAGATTAAAAAGCTGATCAACCCCCAGCTTTTCAAAATCGTCAGAAGCTTCTTGACAGCTAGCAGCTTTAGTGTAGTATAAGACGGAGTATCTTCATCGACAAATGCAATAAGAGCAGGCGTACCGGAGGGAAGCATCCTCGGGCCAACGCTATACAGCTTAATTACTCATGATTTACCAAAACCAGGAAGTACCCATCGGCGTAGAGAGCCAGTTATGGTGTCGATCTTCGCTGACGACACGGCAGTCTTCTCAAGGGCCAATTGTGTATATAGAGCCACAGACAATCTCCAAACATTCCTGAAACGCTTCGAAAGTTGGTCCTGCCGCTGGAACATTTCGATCGACCCAGAGAAGTGTGCAGTGCAGTGACGCACACCCTCAGAAGACAAACCAGCCCAGGTGTATTTCTTCATGGCGAGCTCTTAAAACAATGCAGAAGCCTTACCTATCTGAGTGTTGAGCTGGACTCCAGCGCCAAGTCTCATCTCCAAAACATAGGGTTCTTTCAAGCCAAAACGGTTCGGAAAATAACTCGAGCGGAATGGTTTATCAGAAACGTGGCCATCGCAAGGGACCTGAAGGTGCCTTTCATTGGTGACGTCATGAACGCGCAGGCCGAGAGGCATAGCATCAAACTAGTTTCACACCCACATTCTTTCCATATTTTTCGTTATAACCAAAACACAAAACAACACAAAACTTTTCGAATCTTCTCTGAAAATGTATGTAGGTCAAATTTTTTATTATTACACGAACTGCCTAGCAGTCTACACAAATAGCAATAATTGTTATAGAAAGTAGGAAAAAGTTTATTGTATTATTTGTGATAGCTTTAAATTGAATACATATAAATATATCACTATAAAAAAAAAAGATTTGCGGTCAGAGATGAAAAGTACGATATTTAGCCAATTGAAAGTATCGCTCTGATCGAAATTATATATTAAGCCAACAAAAACTAGTTAACATTCAACTTTTCATACTAATGTGCAATTAAACGTGCACTTTATTCAAATACCGAATTGTCCTCTCGTCTTACCAAAATGCTTTAGGAATAAGAAAAAGTTGATAAAATCAAAGCAGGATTAGTGGAACTTTATCAAATTTTGGACGACTTAATAGCGCTGCATTCCGCTTAGAGCAACTGTTAGACCGAAACCGTTTATACCTCCCGTGCAGATATCACAATGGTAAGATTAGGTTAGGTATAGGAGACCGACAGCCTAATGTCGGCAGTTATCCCATCCGTCTGCTCTCATAAAGCTTTTTTCTGGGACATATAGTCGTGGTGACCATCCTCATTGTCTTGCAGAAGGGGGGTTGTAGTGCCAGATCTGGCCAACTCGTTTGCTATACAGTTACCACCGGGGCAGCCCGTGTCCTATATGAGGCTAACAGCTAATTTCTGAGCCATCTCGTGAATAGATTTGCGGCAGTCTGACATGGTGGATGAGTGCAAAGAAATCGAATTTAGCGATTTGATCGCCTTTTGGCTGTCGCTATAAATGTTCAGCCAGTCTAAAACTAAAAATGTTAGCCATAAAATATTTTTTTTTTCGACTTTTCCTGAGTTTTTAAGTTCAAAACTTCGGGAAAAAATACCAAAAAAAAATTATGAAATTTGAATTTGAATGCTTAATATCTCCAGACGTTAAGCTGCAACTACAAAGTGTCTAGGTCGGACTTATAGCTGAATTAGTCAGCTTTCCAGAACTGCAATGTTCAATACAACCAGTTATAAGAAACTTATGTTATGTGAAAAATAGAAGCACTACCTTAGTAAAATGACTATACACCCCTGCCCAAAACTATACGACACCTCAAAAATTTCAGTTCCGACCCTCGTAGGAGAATGGAAAAGCATAAAGGGACAAAACAAAGTAAGCAGATTAATAGCAGAAAGAGTACTGAACAAAAACTGATGTTCTTGTCTCTCATTGCATCTTGCATTTTCGAGTAACGGGAAAAAAAGCACAGAAGCTATATTTTAATCTTGACTGCAAGTGTATCAAAACTATACGACACATTTTAATTTTTTTGTATTTACTTATTTTATTTTATTATTTTAATTTAATTGTAGTACATTAATACAATTTCATAGGGTATAGGAGCCCCCTTGTGCTTTCGCTACCTCAAAAATCCTTTTTGGCATCGAATTAACTAAGTTTTTTAGAAAATTTTGGTCTAAAAAGGACCATTGCGTCAAAATTTCGATGAAACTAGATACGTAAAATTACCGACTGATTTCTTTACGATCGCTGATTCACAAGATACTCTCATTGAACAAATATTTCCCGATGTACACACACAGTACATAATATGTGCCCATTCAATTCAAACGTATTCAGTTTCCCGATTAGATTGGCATTTACAATGACAATGACAATTCCCAAGGCCAAACGATGTCTATTTGTGGCTTAGATTTGAGAACACCATGTTTTTCACACGGACAATTGTACATACGTGGCATGCTCTCGAGTGGGTAAGCCATCCAGTTTGTTTGTGTTAGCTAAAGATGGGCTACCAAAAAATATTGTTCACGCTTTAGCATTAAGACATTGATATTGCTTGTTAGTGTTACTGTCGTAATTAATTAATTAATTAATGATATACAATTTTAATGAATAAATTATAATAACTTAAAAATAATGCTTGGTCTTGGCTTGGCTTGGCTCACGCATATACCACATCCTTACACACTCACAATAAGTTAGTTATTTTTTGTCTACACTAGAAATTACTTAGAAATAATTAATATGGCAAAACAACTTTTGCCGGGGCAGCTAGTATTAATATAAGGTGTGCGAAATAATTGAACTTACAAACATAAAAAACTTAAATAAAACCATAATTTTCATGATTTATTTTTTTCAAATTTTTGCTTGAAGTTAACAAAATAACAATTCAAAAAAGGCTGACGAAATTTTTATTTGGAAATGATTGATTTTTTAAATTTTAAATTAATTTTTTTGGAGCGAAATAACTGAACTGATAATTTCAAAAGTATGCTATTTTCTTAAATTAATTTAAATGAAATATTCTTAAAAAACTTTTATTACTTAAATGTGCCCTCCTTTGCCATTTAAGGTCTTTGTAATTCGCCCTGGCATTGAGTCGATTAACTTTTGGAGTAAGGATACATCTAATTTCGACCACTCCTTCACAATAGCCTCCTTTAACTCCTTCAAAGTACTGAATTGACGCCCGTGCATGTAAACTTTGCTGGAAAGTATACCCCAAAGGTTTTCTATGGGGTTGAGATCTGGACTTTTTGCTGGCCATTCCAAAACCGGGATTTGTTTGTAATCAAAAAATTTTTTTGTGTACTTCGAGACGTGGATCGGAGCATTGTCCTGTTGAAAAGTTTTCTATGGGGTTGAGATCTGGACTTTTTGCTGGCCATTCCAAAACCGGGATTTGTTTGTAATCAAAAAAATTTTTTGTGTACTTCGAGACGTGGATCGGAGCATTGTCCTGTTGAAAAGTCCATGAATCTCCAAAACATCTTTCTCCAATATCAATGAGTACTTCGTCTAATAGTTCTACATATTTTTCTGAGTTCATTTTGTGGGTTACCAAGCATATTGGACTCTTTCCATTATAACCAAATGCAGCCCACACCATAAGCGACCCTCCTTGGAAATTACGAGAATTTTTTTTTTTTTTTTCATCACTGAAGATGATGTTTCGCCACTCTAAGTCCCAAAACCTATGGTTTTCTGCAAATTGCATTCGGGCAACTTTATGCCGAGGGAGTAGTTGACATTTGACAACCCTTTTCTCGTACGAAACGGTTTGATCGGCCCTCAAAATTTGTTGCACTCGACGCTTTGACACAGGCAGAGCCAGTTCGTGACAAATTTGGGCTGCGCTCTGGTTTTCTTTAACTGCTAAGCTTTTTATTCGCCGCTTATCGCGTTCTTGCAGTAACGGTGGGCGACCCGTGCGGGACTTTTTCCCATGATTTACTGGATCTTTTAAAAATTTTTGTATTGTGTAATAGCTGCTGTGCACTTTGGTAGCGATTTGCTGTAGTGGCATCCCCATTTCGCGATATGCTGAAATTTGTATTCGCTCATCATTTGATAGATATCGACTTTGAAACATTCTATTGAAAATAATTGCATTTAACATATGAAACAGCTTAATATCACCAAAAACTCACCTTAAATGTTGATCTAAACAAAAACGCAAGGAAAACAAATCACTTTGATGCTCTAATGCACTTCGAAGATGCCATCGACTACTGTTGTAAGCTCAATTATTTCGTTCTGCATTACGAGGTGAGAGAGCTTTCATGAAATAATAACGGAACCTAATTTGTTTTCGTATTGCACTTTGTTATTGCCAGAAAAGTAAGCTTTTTCTACGAATCTCTGCACAAAAAGAAATCGATCAAACCCAACGACTGAGATCTGGCAGCAGATCATAAACATTGTAAGGTGACTTTTTTCGCACATCTTATATTGTATTAATTACATAAATAAATTATAAGCTCACATATGTACATATATAATTGACTGCGAACCGGCTGTAAGGCACAGCCGCGGTCCTTGCCACGTTTCATAACTTCCCGTTTTTTTGTTCTTGTTCTTTATATGTTCTTGTCAGTTGTAAGAAACCACAGAATTTCAGCAGAAAATAATTTTGCATTTTCCCCAACAGGGACAATCTCAACCTGAAAGTGTGGTATGTACCACATCTCATCAAAACTATAAAATTCTAAACACACAGGCCGACCTTACGCTTTATTAAATTTGTTTATGGAGTTTTCAAAGCTCTTCACTTGTTTATTTAAGAGACAAGAGGCTTATGTTTAGTAACACAATATTTGTACTTAGGCTAATGCAGGGCACTCCAGACCGAAATTAATACATTTCGATTCAATTCATCTTTTTGATAATAATAATAATAGCGGTTGGCCGTTTAGAACTGTATAGTTTAGAAACTCTTTCGAACCGGGGAACGATGTGCCGAATGGAAGTTTTTACCTCAATTTGTAATTTGCACAATTTAACCTTGCGATTTGTAGTTGGTTGGGAAACTACAGAATGATTTTACTCGGAGATTTTGTGGGCGACCATTGAATGTATTTTAAGATTGAATATTGGAAGGTTCCAGAGAACTAGAACTAAGTATCTCGTAAGATGGCGCACACTGCACGACGAAGAGTTTGGTAGAAAGAGAGAGAGAGATCGAGTGAGTGGCTACGTTTTTGTATATACTGTTAATTCATTTGTTTCTTCTGGCTATAATAATAAGCTGTTCTGATTCAGCTTCTGCAGTCTGGCAGATAGGGTTATTCTCTATGAATCTGCATTTTTTTTTCTCTTATATTTAAAATTGTCCTGTATGAGGATAGAGATAGGCGTGGAAAAATTTTGAAACAAAATTTATTCAGAGTAATATTACAGGAGTCTGAATACAAAATTTGGTTGCTCTAGCTCTTATAATCCCTGAGATTTAGGCGCTAATCGATGCTGTAAAAAAATATAAATACTTTGTGAAGTCGGAAACACTTCCTTCTTGGTGCTACACACAACGACAGAAAACTAATATATCCCTATACTTTTGCTCTATTAACGGTGTTGAGGTACCAGACGATATTAATTAGTTAAAGTTAAGTCCATCGTGAAGCGAAGAAATGAGTGCGAAAAAGGGAAGAGAAGAGGAAAGAACTCGGTTTAAATGTTCGTTCGTTGCCGCTGCGCCGGCAGTTTTCAGTACCAAAAAGACATTGAACCGAACGTGAACAAAAATATACAGTCTACTTACAAAATCGAATCGAGTGCATTATTCCAGAACATTCTTTGGTCCTTCGAGCCGGATTCTCGTAAAGTTTTTTTGTGCTTTGGTGCTCATTGGTTATTGTTTACAATGGAACAGTCAAGGGCAGACTCAAGGCCGGTATCAGACGCGCATTGGCTTGAGCTGAACGGGAGGAACCAACTACAATGGCAGATGTCACCTCACGGATAGAGCAGCTCCAATCGGTTTGGAAAGAGTTCATACAACTTGGACATTCCATAGCCCTTCTCGACCATGTGAATGGGTATGTTAATCCAGAGGAAGACAATGCATTCTGCAAATGCAAGCTGCATTTGACAAACACACAGAAGTTTCACTTGGTACGACATTTGGCGATTACGGACAAGGCTTACAACAGTGCATGGGAACTTCAATTCAATCTCAATTGCGCTTCAGAATTCACAGATACGTATCCTCGGCGGATATTGTGAAAATGTTTCGACAAATATGGGTCAGCGATAAGCATCGAGACTTCCAGCGAATCGTATGGAGAATGATGTGAAAGTACTGCTGGAGGATTTCTACGTTGACGATGTTCTTACTGAATCAAACAGTGAGGATGAGCTACTGCTGAACCGGAACGAACTTATTCTACTAATGTCCTGCGCCAACCTTGAGCTCAGGAAATGGGTATCAAATACCAAATGCATAATAGAGCATAGCGGTACCTCTACACAACGAACTTAATGGTCACCAGTAAAGGTTCTTGGACTTTACTGGCACCCTGAAAAGGACACTAACGTACAATATGGTTCTATCTGCAAATCCTAACTGCACAAAAAGACAAGTCTTGTCCGACGTTTCACGGATATTCGACGCACTTGGACTCTTGGCACCCGTCGTGATTCAATTCATGATCCTTTTTCAACGATTGTAACTACTTAATTTGGGATTATCCACTCCCAACCAACCAAACTGGCGGATAATTGGGTGAAGTGGCGAGCTGACCTCGACATATTGCAACAGTTTCAACTTCCACAATTGGTTGTCAACGACGCGGACGACATCGAGTTGCACGGATTCTCCGATGCTTCTATCAAGGGATACGCTTCTGTAGTGTACAGCAGAGTATTACACGAAGATGGCTCGATTTCGGTTTCTTGAGTGCACTTTAGGTCAAAACGACAATTTTCTGATATAAATTAATAACTCGAAGGTTTTTTAATTTTTTCGTGAAAAGTTTTTTGGATACCATTAAAGATCTCATTTGGAAATGGGTTTTGAAAAAAATGGGCGTGGCACTGCCCATCAACGCCCCTAAATTTGTTTTGTTTTTAAATTTTGTTTTTTAATGTTTGTTTAATTAAAATAATGTTTTAATATCCATGCTAGGTATATTTTATTTTTCATATATGTATTAATGCAACATTAGGAACACATCATGCGCAGTGGAGTATCTGTTGTGGCGAAAAGACATGAATCGGAACCACTCGTATAGGTATAGGCGTATAGGTAACACTACTCGACAAATTTCAACTTTTTTTTCCGCTGTCTCCAAAAATGACTTTTTCTAATAGATGGGGAGATTTAAAATTTTTTTAAGAATTATGGTTTTTTTTGTTATGGAGTAGTTTTTTTTAAAGAATTTTTAAAAAATCTGGTATTTTTGTCATAGGTAGTGCTTCTATTTTTCACATAACTCACATTTCATACAACTGGTTGTACTGAACTTTGCAGTTAAAAAAGCTGATAAATGCAGCTATAAATCTCGACTCAGACACTTTGTAGCAGAAACTTAACGTCTGGCAGATATTAAGCTTCCAAATTGAAATTTCATCATTTTTTTCGGTATTTTTTACCCGAAATTTTGACTTTGAAACTTCAGGAAAAATCGAAAAAAAATAAATGAATGCCTGGATTTTTGGTTTACGAGACACATTAATTAGGCGTCGTTTAAGGTATCGCTTATAAAATATAAAATCAAACGGCTAAGTTATAACCGTTTGACCAAAACGACCCAAAATGACTTTTACCTGAAAAATACCGTCCGACGTTTTTGGTCCAACTTCCAAAATGGGATTGCAAAAAACAAAAAGGACGTGTAATTTTGGTTTTACGAGTCTTAGGTATTGATATATATCGGATATATATCCTACCTGGTCATATTTATTTGGTGTGTAAGTGTTGTGGACAGTTTTATTCCTTATACCTAAGCCTTGGTAAAGGATAAATATACATGAATACCTGTTAGGGTCAAATATTTGACCTTTTTCCTTCACAGGTGCTGGTCCCGCAGATATTTGACCTTTTCCTTCAAGCTATTCATAAAAGGATATATAACTCTGTACCTATAGTATCCCTGCCTCAGTTTAGTTCTGACTTCCAGCAGAATACGATCGTGTGTTTTCGAAAAATACCAATTGTTTCTAATTGAAATGGACAACCCAAGTCGGTCAACTTCATGTTCTTACCGAGCAGACTCGTTTTGCTACATATGTGGAAAGTATATGACCAGCAAAAAGAAAAAATCGTTTTTACCGAAAAGTTCCAAGAACAGTATAAGGAAAACTATAAGATGTGGCCCAAAAGTATTGGCGAAGAGTGGCCTCCAAGCTGTATATGCAAAACGTGCAAATTGAATTTAACAGCATTTAATAAAGAGGAAAAGTAAGTTACCCTAAATCAGAAGCTATGAAGTGTACAAAAAATACTAAACATTACTTTGGGGATGTTAGTGATGAACACGGAGAGAGATTTCACCAAAAATTAAAAGCTATGGAACGACGGTATCAAGGTGTTTGGAATGAGAATATCTTGGGCGACTATGTGTGGACTCTCATAAAAGAATCTGACTTAAATGACAAAAGAAGACAGACAAACCATTTTAAAAAATAGTAACAAGCAATAACAATAAAAATATTTAAGTATCATAACACTTAAATAAATTCAAGTATTTTTCGGTATTTTTTCAGATAAATGAGATTTGGGTCGTTTTGGTCAAACGGTTATAACTTAGCCGTTTGATTTTATATTTTTATAAGCGATACCTTAAATGACGCGTAATTAATGTGTCTATCTAAAACCAAAATCAAGGCATTCATTTATTTTTTTTCGATTTTTCCTGAAGTTTCAAAGTCAAAATTTCGGGTAAAGCCTGAAAAGAATGATGAAATTTCAATTTGGAAGCTTAATATCTGACAGACGTTAAGTTTCTGCTACAAAGTGTCTGAGTCGGATTTATAGCTGCATTTATCAGCTTTTTTAACTGCAAAGTTCAGTACAACCAGTTGTATGAAATGTGAGTTATGTGAAAAATAGAAGCACTACCTATGACAAAAAATACCAGATTTTTAAAAATTCTTTAAAAATAAACTACTCTATCAAAAAAAAAAACATTCTTCAAAATTTTTGAAACATCCAAACCTATCAGAAAAAGTCATTTTTGGAGACAGCGGAAAAGTCGTGTCGACTAGTGTAATTTGCCAGATCAGTACATCCATCGAAAGATCAACTAACAGAAAATCAGTATTCTGATCAGCCATCACGTGCAGTATAACATCTTCTTGCTAAGCAAAAAGTCCACAACGGTATGGTTCAGAAGATTTTGTACCTTGACTTTAGCGACTGTTTCTGAACATCATCGGGGGGTCTTCATGCCTGCTGTCTCTGTCGGGATGTCCAGGTGGGTTGGTGCGTCGAAACTTTTTTAAACGGTAATTTAAGCACGAGCTTCCTCTTAGCCAAGCAGCATTGTTTTTTTGAAAATTATTTAGATGGTATCGACATTTTTTCCATCTCTCGGATAAATTCAGACAAAACACGGCTTTTTTCATGTAAATACTGATCAATATATGATCAAAATACGACGGACACATTTACATCGATATACGATCTAAAATAACGGAGACAAGCATCCACTAAATCAGTTCTTCCTTTAATTTTCGCCATTTTTCATGCAGACAGGCATTGCATAGATATAGGTTATGTTCTACAAAATGTTAAATTATGGGAGAAGTGGACAAAAGGGGAAATAAGCTTAACTGTTCTGAATTAACAAAATATAACTCTACAACATGTATATAGTCACTTGGCTAACATGTGCTAAAATTTTTTTAAAAGCCTTTCCAAAGATAACGTTTTGTGCCAAAAAAGTTTTTTTTGGGACGTCTCTTTATTAACACATATTACAGCCAACACGAACAATACCAACAACACAGATCTACCAACATAAAGTACAAACCCCACTGTTCACTATTCATCATAATTTGTATTAACAAATTTGAATTAAATAAAAATTGAGCCACTTGAATTTCGACAAAAATTTTTGCACAATTTATGATTACGTGCTGTTGAATTGAATCTGCTGTTTTAACAGCTGTTAACTTAGCATCAGAACACAATGTTAACATTTCTGGTATGCAACATTACGGTTTGATGTATTCCTAATGGGTACATAACAAAAGATAGATATTTTGAATACTTTTGAAAAATAAATTTATATCAGAAAATAGTCGTTTTGACCTATATTGGAGTGGCTGCAAAGACAAGGGCGGCACTGGAACTTTGCGGAGCACTTCTTCTCTGAGCCAACTCATAAGCTCGATTACAATTGTATTTGCATGGTGCGACTCTACAATTTTTTTATCCTGGCTGGCATATGCACCAGCCCAGTTATCTCAATCCAATCTATCTATCCTCTATGCTATACATTGGATACGGAGGTCAACTATTTATCGCCACCATACCGGAGGTTGACTTGGGTCACATTCCGAAGAGCCGATTGGGACTGGCAGAGCATCCAGTCCATGTACCAAGGTTTCTGGAAAAAATGGCATCAGGAGTACCTGACCACTCTGCAACAGTGTCCAAAGTGGACCACGTCAATCCCTAACATCTCGATCGGGGATCGGAGATAACTCGTTATACATGTTCGTTCGTTGAAGAAGAAAACTTCTGAAGGAAACATTCAAAAACCTTTTGTTTTTACTCTAAAATAAAAACCTTAACCTTAAAAAAAATCCAAACAATCAAACATTGTTAGCGACCTATTTCTATCGTATAAAGTAGGTCTGATGCCTTGTTTTTTTTTTTTGCTGTTGACTTGTTATTTGCAAAAGTCGTACCCAAAGCTAATAGGTTTTTTTTTTGTTAAATTGTTATTAATATAATGAAGTAGGTGCTAGGGGCGAATTGACAGGGGACACTTCTTCTTCTTGAATCGTTTCCAACCTCGAGCGCAGTAAGCAGCGGCGATGCGTTTGTCGTTTGGAATTCATGAGCAATCTGAACTACTCTCTTTCGTACCAGCCTCTCTACCTTCATTATTATTTTTTTTTCTGTTTACATTTCCTTATATCTTTTAATTTTTATACATCTTAGACATACATATGTATTCCTATCATTAATTAACCCTGAAATTATATTTTTTTAGTCAATCTGTAGTATCTGATTGTGGACAATATTTAATACTGGCTATCGTTAAGGATTGTCGAGACAACATTGTATATTATGCAGATCTTCAACCGGGTAAAGAAATTAATTCAAAACTGCATATTAAAAAAATAGTGGACAAATTTGAAGCGGACTATGATGTAAGTGATTTTTTTTATTCTTAAAAATATTAAATTACTAGATTACTTTTATATGTCTCAATCGATAGTCACAGAGAGGACGCGTCTATCTCACTGTTTTCGTACTTCTATATGGATAACAGTTAAGGAAAAATATCGCCCTGAAGTATTGGTTAAGGGTACTGATGGATACTTTAGGGTGCTTAAGTAATAGGAGATTGGTTTAAAACTGACTACCTTTATACCAAGTACTCAGTCAGAATATCTAAAATTAATGTATTTTTATACCCGGTACTCGAAGAGTATAGGGGTATATTAGATTTGTGTTGATAACGGATGTGTGTAACGCCCAGAAGGAAGCGTTTCCGACCCCATAAAGTATATATATTCTTGATCAGCATCAATAACCGAGTCGATATAGCCATGTCTGTCTGTCCGTCCGTCCGTCTTCATTAGCGCCTATATCTCAGAGACTATTAAAGCTAAGGCAACCAAATTTTGTATCCAGTCTTCTGTGTTATCACACTACTCAAAGTGTATTTCAAAATTTCGCCCTTTCCGCCCCCACAAAGGACGAAAGTCTGTGGCACACACAATTTTGAAGATACAAGAAAACTAAATACGCAGAATCATAAAGAAAGACCACTTCTATCAGAGTGTTGAATCTGGATCAGATTGGATTATTATTATAGCTGCAATGAAGAAAACCATTTTGAAATCCATCATTCCCTCTCGCTCTCTCTCACACGCGACCCCATCCGCTTTGCCCATTCGTATTTTGTGACGCCTAGTTCTCAGAGACTATAAAAGCTAGAGCAACCAAACTTTCTATCCAAGCTCCTGTGATACCAAACCTGCACAAGTGTATTTCAAAATTTTATCACGCCCTTTTCCGCCCCCACAAAAGACGAAAATCTGTGGAATCCACAATTTTTAAGATAAATGAAAACCAAAAACGTAGAATCATGGGAAATTACCATATCTACCAGATTGCCGAATATGGATCAGGTCGGATCAATATTATGGCCAGAAGAAACAAATTAAATTTCAGTAACCACGCAACGCCTGCCAAGCGCTGACTCATGCCCTCTCTCTCTCTGTCCTAAGCACTTGTACGTCTCAAATATGTAGTTATACATGTCATGTAGAAATTTAGAAGCAGATGTAAAAATCATATGCAAACAAAATCGGAAACATTCTTCATTTTTTGAAATATTATTTTTTGCCCATTTTTTTAATTTGTCCCTTTTGCGAACATATAATAAATTGCATAAATCGCAAGCTCATATATGTATGTATATACTGACTGAGTACCGGGTATAAGGTAGAGCCGCGGTCTTTGCCGCGGCTCACAACGTTCCCCCTCGTTTTTTTCTTGAACTATTGTCAGCAAAAGAAATTGTCAATCAGGTCTTGCAGCGATTAGAATTTCTCTTGAGTCGCCACACGCAGAGGTTCGGCAGTTGAATTCCTTTTTACATAGATGAAAGCTCGTCTGAATACAGCAGTTGTAAGCCTGTGATTTGCTTTGCATTGTTTGCAGAATTAAAGACCAGCTCGATTAGACTCAATTGCTTGTTTTGCTCGACTAAACTGCCCAAATCGTCCCATCAATCTTTTCGGCGCAGATGGAAAAAAAATTGCAAAAAACTGCCTTTAAGTTTTTGGCCTCGGTGAAAAGAACCTAGTTGATTCGAAGCTCGGAGGCTGTTTCGGCATTGGCACGCACTACTTGATTAGACTTTTGCCTTAAGATCGCCAACTTTTAGTGCTTTTTAGTGCTCCTCTACTAACTCATCCTCCAGTTTCTTGACACGCATGGTCAACTGCTCCATCTTCCCACAAATTTGGCCTATGCGTTCGTTAAAAGAGGGCGGTAATTCTCTCCTCTGCATAATGCCGGCTTGTGGAGATGAGCTTTGCTGGCTCACCAAAACGCATATTTAGTAGTATTTAGTATTTAGTCCCAGAGCTTTGGTGAAGGATCGTCAGAATCTCGGACCGTCTTCAAATCGGCAGCAGTATTCTCTCGCTAACGTTTCATTGGTGGTGCCATGCCATTGATGTTGCCATCATGCGCCATGAGCGCGGGTGAGAGAGAGGCCAGACGGAGTGAGCGTCAAAGTCGGAGTCCGGGATAGCAGCGGCGTTGCAAGCGAACGAGCACAAAGCACAACTGAGCACACGCAAGCTCCCTTAGAAAGCGGAAGAGCGAAGCGACGTTACAAGCTGAAGAAAACTTACTCCCAACTTGCACCAAGCAGAGTACTCCTTGGAGCGTTGAACCAGGAGAGAAGAATATTTGGAGAAACGAAAGTAAACAAAAAAAAATTCTGTCTACCACGAATTTCTGTCAGAAGTTTTGTTTGTGTTGTTTTTTGCCTTCGATTTATTTTTAAAATTTAAGTGGGTAAAAGTTACTGAAAGTATTATGGAGGGTTTTTAAATTTGCAAGTTTTCGATACTAAACAGTTTGAGAGTGGTTCTTTTTTGATGTTTATTCTCTGCACTAATTGCAAAAATTTAGGAGCAAGAGAGTAACACAACAGTTAACGACGAATTTATGTCGTAGATAGGAAGGGCACCTCTAAGTAAGCTCTACAGAAAAGGGTGCAGTGCAGTCATACGTTCCCTCGCAGAACACTGGCTAATAGGTCCTCACGAAATTGTTGCAGTAGATGTTAAGACGAGGAAGAAGAGAAGACAGTGGAATCAGAAGAAGGCTACAACATTTGGGCTCGCTCCTCATAATTGACATTTCAAAAATTGTCCCCTATGTCCCAAAAATTTACTAATTATTTGTCTCACTATGTAGAAAAGTGAATATTCCAACGGACAAAAGAAAACGCGAGTAAAAAAATTATGCGCAGATTTTAACCACCTCCCAAAACCGGATGGATCTCATTCGTCGGTCTCTGCTCATACTACTCAAAATTTATCCCCGATTTCTCGACAATCGCCAAACCGCTCCATGAGTTGACAGAGGCTCGTCGTGCCTTTACTTGGGCCGCGGACACGGAACGGTCTTTCGACACACTAAAGACTAAGTTAACGATAGTCCCGCTTCTAGCCTTTACCGAGTCAAATGAACTTTTCGTATTGGTCACCGACTCATCGGACCGTGGAGTGGCCGCCGTGTCAGATCAGAACGGTCAATAAGTGGTCATAGAATATTACAGCAAGACTTTCAGCCCAGCAGAATGCAGTTGTTGCGTAACTCAAAGAGAACTACTGGCGGTAGTTCGGTCAACCAAAAACTTTCACCATTATTTTTACGGCCACAAATTTGTCGTACGGACGGATCACGCCTCGCTTAAATGGCTTCTCACATTTTAGGAGCCGGAAGGCCAAGTCGCACGATGGATCGAGACGCTGCAGCTGCAGCGCCCCTCATGAAGCCACCGGATTCTCTCCTGCGAAATTGACCCTCGGGCGGAAGATACGCTTGCATTGTGAGCTACTGTATGGCCAGCCAAAGCCCGGCGTGGAAACCTGCCCGGCCTTCGTGGATAAGCTAAAATCTCATTTGCTGTATACGCATCGTACCATAAGGGAACACCTGAAGGCTGCAGCAGAACAGCAAAAGATGCGACACGACCTACGCTGCCATGTCACACAATTCAAAACAGGTGATCTCGTATGTCTGTACTCACCTGTCCGAAAAGTGGGCCGATACCCAAAACTCCAATCGGACTGGATAGGACAGGCCACGGCGATTCGTTTTCCCCAAATGTTATTCGATACGAAATAACTACGATGCACTTTTGTTAGAAATTGATTTATTGACTCCAAAAAATGAAAACTTTTCGTATATCATATATCATATGATATCATAGTCATATAATTAAAAATAAATATTTTTCTCAATCACACTTTTCTCAACGGTCATTTTTAAATATGACTAAGCAAAGTACAATTTTTTTAGTAAATTTATGAAAACAATTTAGTCAAAAAAAAATGTGTTTCCAATAGGATATTTCATTTTCTGTAATCTAATAATAAACAAACATATTTAAGAATTTTTTTTTTCAAATTATATCTTAATTAATATTTGGCGGTACACTATTGGCCTTTATTACACATTTAACCCTATTGGGCATCGAATCGTATAAAGCCCTCAAATATTCCTCAGTTACATCCTCAAACTAAACTTTTTCTATAACTTCCCCTAACTCAACCATAGTTTTTGGCTTTCGCTTTCTTATTTTGGCAGTCATAAGGGCACAGACATTCTCTATCGGATTGGGGTCGGTGCAAAATTCTGCCTTTAAAATGTTAACCTGTTGGTAACAAATAGTTTGAACTAGTTGAATACATTTTTAAAAATAACAAAACGTCAGAGAATCTCTTAGTTCAGAATCGTCCCGAAATAGGGATCTTCTCTCTCACTAAGTGATTCCATACTAGACACAACTCTAAGGCGAATAACTCCACTTCATACTTTTTTGAATTCACCATACTCCTAATAATGACTTTTTCTGATAGATTTAGATGTTTAAAAATTTTTAAAGAATGTTTTTTCTTTCATATGCCATATTTCGCCGATAAATTCCGTTAGCCGACGTATAACCGGTTTTTTTTCCTACAAAAATACCAAAAATATGTGTTTGTAACAGTTTTTAACGGTAAAATGGCATTTGGGATAGTGCCAAACGGCATATGAAGTTTTGGTCAAACGGTTATAACTTAGCCGTTTATTTTTATATTTTTATAAGCGATACCTTAAACGACGCCTAATTAATGTGTCTATCTTAAACCAAAAATCAAGGCACTCAAATATTTTTTTCGACTTTTCCTGAGCTTTCAAAGTCAAAATTTCGGGTAAAAAATACCGAAAAAAATTATGAAATTTCAATTTGGAAGCTTAATATCTTCCAGACGTTAAGTTGCAGCTACAAAGTGTCTGAGTCTGATTTATAGCTGAATTTGTCAGCTTTTTTTAACTGCAAAGATCAATACAACCAGTTGTAGGAAACTTAAGTTATGTAAAAAATACCTACCTACTACCTGTGACAAAAAATAGCAGATTTTTTAAAAATTCTTTTAAAAAAACTACTCAATGAAAAAAAAATCATAATTCTTTAAAAAATTTTAAACCTCCAAATCTATCAGAAAAAGTCATTTTTGGCGACAGCGGAAAAAAAAGTTGAAATTTCTCGAGTAGTGTTTTAAGAAACTTAAGTTAGAAAGAAGAAAGAAAAAGCACTAGATCCATAGATCTGAAACAAGAATGACAAATTTAAAAAAAAATGTAAAAAAAACAACCTTAAAAAAAACTATAATTCTTTAAAAAATTTTAAGTCTCCAAATCTATCAGAAAACGAGGGGGAACGTTGTGAGCCTACTTTATACCCGGTACTCAGTCAGTATATATAAATATGAGCTTACGATTTATGTAATTTATTATATGTTCGCAAAAAGGACAAATTAAATGTTGGGCAAAAAGAATATTTAAAAAAATGATGTCAAACCATTTTTGGAATTTTTATACATTTTTCAATTTTTGTTAACATATGCTTTTTACATCTGCTTCTACATTTCTACATGTACATGTATAACTAGACATTCGAGACGTACAAGTGTTTGCGAGAGAGAGAGAGGGAATGAGTAAGCGCTTGGCAGGCGTTGGGCAGCCACTGAAATTTAATTTGTTCCTTCTGTTCATAATAATGATCCACCCTGATCCAAATTCGGCAATCGGTTAGACACGGTAATTTTCCATGATTCTGCGTCTTGGGTTATAAAATAAAAATAAATAAAAAATAAAAAAAAAATAAAAATAAAATTTCTGACACCACTTGACTTCAGCAAGGTCTTTCATACCAGTGGCCCGTGGGCGGGTCTATCTGACTGGCACCTACTCGAATAACTTTTCAATGAGTGAAACTTCTCTTCATCGGATGTTAAACTAATGACCTCATACTTGAGCAATATATGTCAAACAGTCGTCACACCAACTGCTGAGTTTTCGTCTTTACTTGCTAAACGTGGTGTACCTCAAGGATCAGTTTTCCGACCAAAGTAAATGAAATAAATTCATTTTTAAGGAACAGAAATTATTGTATAGATTTAAGATTATGAGAGTAGTGCAATCATAACTGTTTAGTGACTAGTGCAATAAAAATAGTTTTTTACTTTAAGCTGGGTATCCAGCACCGCGGAAACTAAAAATTACTGCCAAACTTCATATAAAAAAAACGGGGCCAGTAATTTTTCGTTTGTTTTTTCCTGGTGTCAGTATCCAGCAACGTAAACGGGATCCACGAATTTGTATCGATAGTATCGATATTCACATGAATGTGGACTGTGAGAACAGCTGAGAGGGGTGCCAGTAAAATATATGTGCCTATTTTTACTGAAGTCAAAGTGAAAGGTGGGGGTAAAATTTGTACGCAAAACCAAAAAGAGATAATAGCAATTAAGGCAATATTCATGAGAGTGGCAAATCACTTTTTAGGTTCTTGGTCAGATTACATTTACTGAGTTCCACACATCCGAAATAATGAGCAGTTTGCTTTCAGTAAAATTTCGCGGTGCTGGATACCAGCCTTTAAGCTCTAGGAATAAATCAAAATAAAAAGTAACTGACAGCTATGGCTAGCTTAAAAAGGGTAAACGATATCGAATGTATGATCTTCATGTATCATATTGCTGCCATGTTAGGTTTTCCCAAAATTACCCAGCAATCAGCATCGTCTTTTGGGAACCTAATTAATACCGCCTCATCGATATATGGATCATTTTTGTCGAAAGGCGGTGATAAAAAGATCTCAAACGCGATGCTTATTTATTTCGTATTGAAAAAGAGTCGATTCAGAGTCGAACATGAGATGCTGCCACTTGGCGAGCTGCTTTGCCAACTGAAAAACTGCCTTCCTTCGGCAAAATCAAAGCAGGTTGAAAAGCTCTACCAAGCAAGCCTCATAAACGGAGCTCATGTTTTGAGTGTTCTACTGCGAATGCCAAAAACCATAAATGCAGTTACTGCAATGCGAAATTATAATTCCTATAATTCCACATAATTCCTAATTGCATAGGTACGCAAAGGCGGATAGCACTAATCAACAAAACATTTAAGTCAAAATTTCGGGAAAAAATACCGCAAAAAATTATGAATTTAACTTGAATTTAAACTCTTAATATCTTCTAAAAAAATAAACTAAACCATAATAAAAAAAAAAAATTCTTTAACAAAATTTAAACCTCCAAATCTATCAGAAAAAGTCATTTTGCGCCACAGCAGAAATAAAAAGTTGAATTTTGTTGAGTAGTGTAATTCCCAACGAATTCTTCTCCTCCCAATCAGAACTTCACATTATTCTAGCTTCGTCGATCGTAAGCGTGCGAACAAATAATGGCGGCTCTGGGTCACAAACAAACTTTATCCCCTGATAACTTAGAACTGCGCTTACAGATCAGTAGAGAAGACTTGTATATTATTTTTCTTGGTATTGAAAAATTAAATTCACAATTCAAGAAGAAGTGGCGAATCAATGATACTGAGTTTTTGGTCGATTTCTGGATTTAAAGGTCCATTTCGGTGTACCACCCTGGCAAATCCCGAAGAACTTACCACTTGCAGACCCATTTATTCATTTTTTTATTAAATCTGTGATTGCGGGGTAATTAGAAATTACCACTAATTAATAGATTAACTAATTAATTACCACTAACTAATTTGAATTGACTAGCGGCAGGTTTTGTAGCTTAAAAATAACTGTACTTGGAGTTCATGGAAGAGTACCTCTCCTTAGGTCATATGTTTCCCACAGACAACACAATACCTAAAACTCCACATTTTGTTATTCCACATCAGTGTTTGTTGAGGCCCAAACACAGGTACGCCTTGGTAGCCGATGTCAAGAAGATGTATCACCAAGTCTTCGTAGATGATACGGATAGGCAGTTTTAGCTCATAGCGTGGAAAAGAGACACATTTTTGAACAGTCGGGGACTAGGTGCCCCTTTCGTTGGTGCGAGTTGGGGGGCGACGCTCGCAGTTTGTGGAGATTTACGTTCGCTATCTGCATTAAATAAAGTTTCATGCAGGACCAAGAGCATTTGAGAGTATCCTTAGACAGTGTGTTTGGATAGTAATCGGATAGTAATCGGTCTAAAGATCTGCCGGGCGACAGTCAAGTCGTGTCTGCCTTAAATGAAAGCTCCGACTCCAGAACCAAATGATGGGTAATTGACCCCCAGACCGACTTGATCCCCAGACCGACTTGACCCCCAGACCGACTTAGCCCCCAGACCGTGTTCTTGGTCCAGTCTATACGACTCTGAAAATTCGTGAAAGGCCACCTTATAAACCCTACGTTGCGTTATTAGTCTGTTTTGGGTCCAAAATGATATGATATGATATGATATGATGACCAAATCTTTTGTATTGGCATTCCAAAGGTTCGTCGGTCGTCGCTGATGTCCGCAATAGCTGAATTGCGACAACGCAACAAATTTCGTTGGAGCCAGTCGCCACTGCAGCGAGCTGCGGAGAATCGAGGGAGAAGCGGACGCGAATTAGTGCCAAGAAGCGGGTGTGCGTTTGCCTTCATACCACCGGCAGGCAGACAGGGTGAAGTCCCACTCCCAAAAGCGGTCGGGAGCGCTCTCCTCACCGCAGAGGAGCTGGAAACCATGCTAGTCGATTTG
Organism: Drosophila algonquin; assembly: GCA_035041765.1. Taxonomy (NCBI): domain Eukaryota; kingdom Metazoa; phylum Arthropoda; class Insecta; order Diptera; family Drosophilidae; genus Drosophila; species Drosophila algonquin. The sequence goes on from JAWNKY010002784.1 coordinate 122,674, forward strand.
ACTCTATTTTCCTATTTAAAGTCATGAAAAGCCTCTCTTGAAATGTTATGTTGAAATGTTTTCTTATACGAACGAAGCTTATGCTGGCAGCGGCATGAAGGGTGACGCTACCAAAATAAAGTTAGTTATATTCTGAATTCGAATTCTGTCCGGTTCCCGTGTCCACCTAAAGATCAAATAATAGTAATCACGCAGGGCAGTATGGAACGGTCAGAGTGTTCACCTAAGTTCAAGCCACTGCCACTGAGCAGTCTTCATGACGGCAAAACTTAAATTGGCGCTTCTGCCTATGGCTTATGTGCTCCCGCACGTATTATGATTTTCGACAATTTTTGATGTGCATTTTAAAGCAAAGAACGTTTAGATCAGCTTAGTTTCAATTTTGCATGCATTACCAATGTAAAAAAATGTTCTCTGAGACTATAAAATATATAAAACTACATCAACCTAGTTCTCTGAGACTATAAAAACGAGATCAACCAAGCTTTCTATCGAAGTTCCTCTGATATTACTTCAATACAAGTGTATTTTAAAATTTTTCCATGCTCCTATCGCCCCCACAAAGGACGAAAATCTGTGGAACCTACAATTCGTAAGATACTAGAAAACTAAGAACCCAGTATTATGTATATAACTAGAGACGGTCACACCCAACATGTAAGCTATGATTTGATATTATGAAACAGAAGACTTATGAAAAGAGACTTGAAGTGAACGCGTGCTTATTGAATCGCTAGTGTGAATACACTACATAATTGGCAAACAACATGACGAATAACAGTGTACCAACATTCTATCAAATGGCAACAATTTCTGATTTTCGCCACATCAAGAAACGTTCTGCGTTTGGAAAGAAAAATTCGACATAAATTTCTGCGAAATGAATGCGAACGAGGAAAACACAAAAAAGGCTGTTTTGTTGAAGTCAATCGGCGCATATTCAGAGAGAGAACAAAATTTCATACGTCCATAAAAAGTGAAGATGAGACTGTAGCGGAGTGGTACGCTGGAGTTAAACAATTGACATTGGAACGCAAATTCGGTTCAAATTTAGAAGCGTTTTTGTTAAACCAATTTGATAAGTCTTCCCAATACCATCTACGAAAAAATGTGTGACGAAAAATTAACTCTGGCAGACTCACTTAAGAAGGCGATGATCATGGAGACGAAGATGAGTACAAAGAAGACAGAACATAATGACAGCTACATGTATCAAAAAGAACGAGACTAGTCGATGGCAGAGGCAAAAGGGAGAGAATAGAGACCACGCTATGAGCAACGGCAGAAGTCATTTCAAGGGCAACCGAAACATGAGCTCCAGAGACGGCAGAGGTAACGATAGGTCAGCGATAGGTCAGCGAGGTCAGCGATAGAGACTGCGACGCTAGCAGAGAAAAGAGGCAGCAGCCATGCACGCAAGGGGCTGGTGAAATCACATCTCAAACAATTGCAAGTACAAGGCATGTAAATGTCACAGCTATTGAAAAATAGATCGCTTGGCAAGTGTTTATAAAAATAAGTCAAGAATATTTGTAAATTATGTATGTCGGGTTCCGCAGCCCAATATTGGGAGACTCGATGGAAACATTATAGCCAGTGGTGCAGCAGTAAATTAAATGCCTATTTTATTGTTTGTTGTTTGTACTGCCCACTGCACTGCACATTGTACACACATATATACATATAAGCTCCCGCACGGCAGCAGCCTACCCAGCCGTTATTTCGTCTTCTTTCTTTCGACTTTTCTATCACTCTATTGATCTTTCGTCTTCGTCTTTCGTCTTCGCCTTTCTTGCTCTCTCCTCTGGATCCGTTGCACTCTCGCTTGTAGTAGGGCACGGGAAATTCGGCCCGCCTGCCCTCAAATCAGTCTGGATATCGTCGGGCTCGCATTAGGGCACGGGCAAAAATATGATCCATATTCCGACCATTTTGATACTAATAAAAATGATTTTTATAACCGGTACTCGAAGAGTATAGGGGTATATTAGATTTGTGGTGATAACGGATGTCTGTAACGCCCAGAAGGAAGCGTTTCCGACCCCATAAAGTATATATATTCTTGATCAGCATCAATAGCCGCGTCGATATAGCCATGTCTGTCTGTCCTAAAAACTAAATACGAAGAATCATAGAGGATGACCATTTCTATCAGATTTGAATCAGATCGGATTATTATAGACACAATGAAGAAAACCTTTTCGAAAGTCATCGTTCCCTCTCGCTCTCTCTCACACGCAACCCCGTCTGCTTTGCCTATTCGTCCAAATGAGCGCCTAGATCTCAGAGACTATAAGAGCTAGAGCAACCAAACTTTCTATCCACGCTCCTGTGACATTACTTCAATACAAGTGTATTTCAAAATTTTGACACGCCCCATTCCGCCTCACAAAAGACGAAAACCTGTGGAATCCACAATTTTTAAGATAAAAGAAAACCAAAAACGAATCATGGGAAATTACCGTTTCTACCAGATTGCCGAATCTAGATCAGGTCGAACTATTATTATAGCTAGAAGGAACAAATTTAATTTCAGTGGCTACACAACGCCTGCCAAGCGCTTACTCATTCCCTCTCTTTCTCGCAAACACTTTCACGTCTCGTATGTGTAGTTCTACATGTACATGTAGAAATGGAGAAGCTGATGTAACAACTATATGTAAACAAAAATGGAAACAGATAACATTTAATATATAAAAATCTAGCATAGGGTTCGACCTAATTTTTTGAAATTTTCCATTTGGGCCAAAATTTAATTCGTCCCTTTTGCGAACATATAATAAAGCACATAAATCATAAGATCACATATATTCTGACTGAGTACCGGGTATAAAGTAGAGCCACGGCCTTTGCCGAGAGAGGGATCTCATTCTATCTATAGCGTTGGTTCAATCTCGGCTGGTTGAGTGTATTATTTATCTGTAAACATTGATGGAACAAAAATGAAAATTGCTTGGGCCACAGCTGCAATATACTTAGCCGTTTATTTTTATATTTTTATAAGCGATACCTTAAACGACGCCTTATTAATGTGTCTATCTAAAACCAAAAATCAAGGCATTCAAATATTTTTTTTTTCGACTTTTTCTGAGTTTTCAAAGTTAAAATTTCGGGGATTAAATACCGAAAAGAATTATGAAATTTCAATTTGGAAGCTTAATATCTTCCAGACGTTAAATTGCAGCTACAAAGTGTCTGAGTCGGATTTATAGCTGCATTTGTCAGCTTTTTTACCTGCAAAGTTCAATACAACCAGTTGTAGGAAACTTTAGTTATGTGACAAATAGAAGCACTACCTATGACAAAAAATACCAAAATTTTTAAAAATGCTTTAAAAAAAACTACATGAAAAAAAAACATAATTCTTTAAAAAAATTTAAACATCCAAATCTATCAGAAAAAGTCATTTTTGGCGACAGCGGAAAAGTCGTGTCGACAAGTGTTATAGACATACGATTGTACTACAAGAGAATCTCCTGGAAAATTATTTTTTGGTCGTACTCTGAAAACAAGAAAAAAGAAGGTATAATACATACGAAACTGAAAGAATTTTTAACCATAAAGGCAAGCGAAGTATAGAATTTTTAAAAGGTCAGAAAGTTATGGTTAGGGTTTATAAAAATCCTAACAAGGCACGCTGGACTCAGGCAACAGTGAAACAACAACTTGGCCCACGTTCGTATTGTTGTGTTTTGGCGAACAATAGCAGAGAGATCAAACGTCACCTGGATCAAATTAGAAACCAGGGCACTAACAATCAGACATCACCTAATGTAAGTGAACCTGATGTTAAAAGCAATTGTTCGGCAAGTGACAACAATGAAGAATGCGTCCCAACACCGTCCCAATAAACACCAACCAGGCGAGAGTTGAGACCGCGTGAGGCGGGCAAGGTAGTAAAGCGTGTTTGAAAGTAAAATATATTAAAATGGAAAATGAAATGAATCAAATATATTTGTAAAAATTAACAAACACGAGATTAACTAATTTTTATACTGATTAAGTAGATTTAGATCAAATCAATGTATCAAAAGAAAATTAATTTATGTATTTCATCATTTAATCAAACATCCTAAGGAGAGGCGTGTTAGGTATTATCATAAGTATTATGTATATAACTAGAGACAGGCACACCCAAAATGTAAGCTACGATTTGAAAATCGTATGAAAAACCAACTATTCAATAAAAGAGACTTAAATTGAAGGCGTGCTTATTGAATCACTAGTGTTAATTCACTACACATATGTAAACAAAAATGGAAACAGATAAAATCGAATAGCCTTTTCCCACACAGCACATTTACGGGGAACGGTGGGATGTTTTGAAAAATGTGAAACCTCGATTTCCACAGGCCACCATCCACCATCCATGGAAAACATAATTGACAACAACAAACAACAAAATTGTGCTCTGAATTTTGTCAAAATTTAACAACAAAAATGGGAAAATTGATGGTGGTGAAAATAAATGAATTCGATGAGGAAGAATTTTTTGCAATACTAAATTATTTGAATTAAAGTATGCCAAGAAAGGTGTGGATGGTTGTGAGAAAATTGCAATCCAAGTAAAATGTTATATATAAGACTATGTTTTATTTGTTTTAGGAGCGGTACAGAACTTTTTGTCTTTGTAATAGTCTTCCAAATTTATTCCGTTTCAATTTACTTCAGATATAGATTTGCGTATGTAAACATCGGCTCTACAGAAAGTTGCAACGATTCGATAATATATAGAAATTCGAGCCTTGCATAACAGATCGAAGTGTCAGCAATATTGGAGGAAAAACACAACAGCTCCATTAATAAGAATTGGGGTCTGCTTAATTAAAGTGAGCAACCTGAACTGCGCGATCTGCATTTATTTATGCAGATATATTCAGATCTGCCATTGCAAAACAAATAGAAAATGTTTAAAACTACATTTGATTCTTTTTATTTATTCGTATTCTTCTACCGAAGGAATTATAGAATCTCAAACTAATAATTGAGCGTCTACTATAGAAAAACCTCCTGGTTATTTGCTGGAGAATACCATTTATTTTTTTCAGCCTAGTAATCAGATCGGAAAATACGTTTTCAAGCAGTCGCACAGAAAGGAGACAACATTGAGTAAATCCATATCTGTGGGAACAAAATGGCTAGATCCGATTCATTTACATTTTACTGACCGTCTATGCATCTTAGCAGCCACAGAATACCATGCGTCTTTTATTGCTATTGAATCAAAATGTTTCTGATCCGCCAAAATCCAAATCAACTCCCTCTTCTCGACACTCTTTATAAGTTGTATTATTTCTTCGTCGAAAAACTGCCCAAATCTTTTTTTTGTATTTTTGTTATCTAATTCTTGTCTGGTTCATCATCCGGTCTTGTTGTATTTACACACACATTCACGCACACAACGTCAGTTTTAGCTGACGCATTTTGCATTCAACATTTTTTTTATTGGTTTCATATGAATATCAACCCTGATTCTGTTTGCTAGCACTTTTTTCGGATAACGGCACGGCCCTTGAATGACAATTCTTCAGTTTTATTTGAAAACCATCGGCTAAATATCGCATAGAAACGTGCGGTTAGGAACTGCTAAAAATGGATGGTGGAACTAACTGAGAAATTTCGGAACGGCAAAACCTTACGGACCATTCCCGAAATGGATGGTAGATGTGGGAACAGGCTATAATAAATAAAAAAGGGGTCGACTTAATTTTAAAAAGGTTTTTTTTTGGCTAATATTTATTTGTCGCTTTTGCGAACATATAATAAAACGAGGGGGAACGTTGTGACCCGCGGCAAAGCCCCCGGCTCTACTTTATACCCGGTACTCAGTCAGTATATACATGCATACATACATACATACATGAGCTTACGATTTATACAATTTATCATTTGTTCGCTTAAGGGACAAATTAAGTTTTGGGAAAAAAATAATATTTCAAAAATTTAAGTCAAACCATTTTTGGAATATTTATACATGTTTCCAATTTTGTTTGCATATGATTTTTACATCTGCTTCTACATTTCTACATGTATAACTACATATTTGAGACGTACAAGTGTTTGCGACAGAAAGAGAGGGAATGAGTCAGCGCTTGGCAGGCGTTGCGCAGCCACTGAAATTTAATTTGTTCCTTCTGTCCATAATATTGATCCGACCTGATCCAGATTCGGCAATCTGGTAGATATGGTAATTTTCCATGATTCTGCGTTTTTGGTTTTCTTTTATCGTAAAAATTGTGGATTCCACAGATTTTCGTCCTTTGTGGGGGCGGAATGGGGCGTGGAAAAATTTTGAAATACACTTGTGCTGGTTTGATATCACAGGAGTTTGGATTGAAAGTTTGGTTGCTCTAGATTTTACAGTATCTGAGAACTAGGCGTCAAAATATTCGAATGGGCAAAGCAGATGGGGTCGCGTGAGAGAGAGCGAGAGGGAATGATGACTTTCGAAATGGTTTTCTTCATTGTAGCTATAATAATGATCCGATCTGACCCAGATTTAACACTCTTGATAGAAATGGTCATTCTCTATGATTCTGCATATTTCGTTTTCTTGTATCTTTAAAATTGTGTATGCCACAGACTTTCGTCCTTTGTGGGGGCGGAGGGGAGCGGGGCGAAATTTTGAAATACACTTGGAGTAGTGTGATAACAAAGGATACTGGATACAAAACTTGGTTGCTCTAGCTTTAATAGTCTCTGAGATATAGGCGCTAATGAGGACGGACAGACGGACGGACGGACAGACAGACATGGCTATATCGACTCGGCTATTGATGCTAATCAAGAATATATATACTTTATGGGGTCGGAAACGCTTCCTTCTGGGCGTTACACACAACCGTTATCCCCACAAATCTAATATACCCCTATACTCTTCGAGTACCGGGTATAATGACACCCTAGATAATAATGTATGTGTACTTTGTAATTTTTAATGTATGTGTAATTTAGAAAATGCGTTATTTTCCATTTCAACTTTTAAGTCAGGCAGGAACCAATTACAACTGTAGGAAAGATAGGTGTTAGACTAGTGTTCGTGGAAAAGTAGAACTAATCCGACTAAAAGAACTAAGAAATTTCTAATTACGAGAAAGATATGAGAGTATCAGTAATTTAAGGCTAGGAAGGGAGTTAGTAGTAGATATGATATGATAGAGGGTATTATAATCCGAGCTTAGGACCCTAAACCTACAAAGCGGAAGGAACAACCATATGTAGTTTCTAGTGTTTGTAATAGGAATCGTGAAGTTTATGCGGCTCAACAAGTCAGGGCTGCCTACTTCACCCTTGATTAAAATTTGCACAAAAATCACACCCAGCATTTTCTTACGATTAGCTAAGGTAATCTTACACTTACATCCTAGTTGAGGCCGCGCAAAGCAAAAAAGTTTTTCTGAACTGATTCTATACGGTCGTGGTGTACTGTATACTATTCCATATTCCTTATTTACCCTGGTAGAAATGTGTACTGAAAACTTTAACTTGGGATCTAATAGAACACCAAGATCATCAGCCCGGGTAATTCTCTCAAGAGAATCACCACAAAGGGAAGAAACCATAAGGAACCAGAAAGGCGCTGGAGCGATGAAATGTCATTACTCTACATTTCGAAGCGTTAAGGTTTAACAAATTTGCCCAACACCATGACTGAAACCTATCGAGATCGGATTGCAACCTGGATTGAAATTAAATCTCCTTATACTGGACACAGCTTAACATCATCCGCATACATGAGTACTCGAGAGCATGTTAATACAGAAGTCAGGCCATTTATGAAGAGTGAAAAGAGTAAGGGCCTACATAATTCGTAAGGACAGGACAGTTTGTGAAAATAACTCTTTGAGACCTAGAACAAAGGTAGCTAAAGATCCATCTCAGGAGATTGGGCGGGAATCCTAGAAGGTCAAGTTCTTGTGCTCGAAGAGAATGGTTTACAGAGTCGAACGCTTTACTAAAATAGGTGTAAACAACATCCGTCTGTAAATTACCTTGAAAGCCCTTAATGATGAAGGAGGTAAACTCCAATAAATTAGTAGTAGTTGATCTCCGCCTTATGTTGAGCTGGAGCTATAAGTGAGGTGTTGTATGATATAAGTAGGTGTTGCAGGTGCGGAGTTAACATTTTCAAACAATTTATGATTAGTGGATAACTTAGATTTACCTCTATAGTTCTTTGCGACAAACTACCTTCATACCTTTCGTATGGATTTTTTCCCGAAATGTTGACTTTAAAAACTCGGGAAAAGTGAAAAAAGAAAATATTTCTTGGAATTGAAATTTGAATATGAAACCTTAATATCTTCCAGACGTTAAGCTGCAGCTAAAAAATATCACATTTTTTTAAAAATCTTTAAAAAAAAAACAACTTGGAAAAAAATCCATATTTCTTTACAAATTTTTGAATCTCCAAATCTATCAGAAAAAGTCATTTTGGGCGACAGCAGAAATCAGACAGGAAAGCGGGACACAAGCATCAAAAAGTGAGTCCAGTGCATCATAGAAAATGTTTGTGCCTATCGTAACATCAGTGTACAAGTACAGGTTATTAAGCTTCGCAAATTCGGACTTCCGAAAGCAGTGGACACATTGAGGTTGTCCACCCCACCCCATCCAATGCAGTTGTCCAATATCGAACGACACTTTGAAAGTAGGATTGTAGGCATCTTCAGGTATAGTGAGCGGAAGGATTCGAGTTAACAACGCTACGGTTGGATCCGTTACAAAGGACAGAACAAGCAGTCGACCCAAGGATTTTTGAAATGGGTAACTTGAGATAAAGAAAGATAAAACAAGCCGTCAATAAAGTCGTGTCGCGACATGGGCACTAAGTTATCAATCATTATTACAATCATTTTCCGAAGACCAAACAGTTCCAGGCAAGTTGAAGTCACCAAGAACTATCATATGATCTTTATCTGATAGCAAGGAAGAAACTGCGTTTATAGCGGACAAGTGCTGCTCGTAGACGCCGATATCCGATATCCCTTTTACACACAGGAATTCCAGTTCTTGTTGAATTTATACTGTGAACTGTTCTGACGTGCAGTTTGAGTCCACTGCAATCAGAACCCCTCCTACACGTCGAGACGAACGGTCATTTCTAAAAGTTGTGCACCGATCCGTCAAAACTTCGGAACTAAGAATGTCCGGCTTTAACCAGGTCTCGGTAAACACAATAACGTGGGATGCAAATGCAACACTATGCTGGAAAAGAGTGCCTACGTATGCCACGACCATTCTGATAGGTCACTAAAAGAGAAGTTATTAGTTTTTTGGACGGGTGGAGAGATAGGACGGGAAGATGTGGATGGAGCACTGGACTGATTTGTTTTGGGGGGTGTATGCCCAAAATTTGGCAGAGCAAATGGTATCAAAGTGAGTTGGGGAGACGCTTATCTTAAAGAACGAGAAGATGTCAGATCCCTGGCATAAGAGAAGTTAAACTTCTCGACCTTTAAACCGATGGATTCTATTTTGCTTTATATAAAAGCACTCACATCATCAGTTGTGGAGTCAGGAGCCAGCCGTGAGACAAAAACTTGTCGTTTAGGTCGAATCGCCACCAGTGGCTTTGGCATCACAGGCCTGGTAGCTGTGATGGTAATAGCCGGTAGTCCGGGACGTATATTCACTGGTGGTATAAAAATTGACGGGATAGCTGAAGAATTTGCGGGCAGTTGGCACTTGCAGATCCCGCGGAGTGACCCTTTTGCGCCTGGGAGTGCTATTCAGTAGTTGTAAGCCAATAAATTAAGACTCAATGGCTAGGAGCCGATCGTATCCTTATCAAAAGCATTCAAAATCTTGATGACAAAGCAGTTACATAATTTCATGCTGGCAAATCGTCTTTTAACTGACAATAATCTTGATTCAAAAAGACCCACAGCTGTACAACGACAATTCTTAAAATAGTGGAATACATCCGAACTCAGCAGGATAATATTTATGTGACGTTCTTAACCCTACATGACTACAGTAAAGCATGTTACACGGTTAACCACAAAATATGCACTTAGCTAGAAAGTCTTTTTTATATCTTTTCGTCTGTACTGTCTCGTGAAATCTTACCTGACCAATAGATGTCAATTCTTTGTAACCGCGTCTCAGTTTTCCTCTCTGTTATCTGTTAAACGTGGTGATGCTCAGGGGTTCGTACTCGTCCCTCTCCTATTCTTCTTCTGATCATGTTTAAATATCGTCCACTATATAGGGTCCATGCATGTACGATATATGTACGTATTAATGCGCTTAATTCCACAAATAAATGGGCACTAAAAAACAGGCTGAGTCTAAACCAGGTAAAGTCAGAATGTTAAGTAATATATAAAAAAGCATTACGCACGTCTGTATTTTAACAGCTCAAGGTCAGCAACTTATCTATTCAATACGTTGACAGAGTAAATAATTTAGCCATCGTCTTCACCAGCATATTGAGTTGGTATGAACATATACTCAAGGCGGTGGGATAAACTTATGGCTCAGGAAATTATACCATACGTATGGTAGTATGCATACTAAAGATTTCAAACCGCTAAACTTAAAAGTACTGGTGGCCAAAACCTATCTGAGCACGTCACGATGATTAAAAATATCATAATAATCTAACTCAAAATATCTGGATAAAGGGCTCACATTTTCCTGTATAAACTAACAATTACCAAAGAACCAGCTTACTTGTTCATTGAATTATGCCCTACTGTGTTTTTTCTTTTATTTGCTTAAGATTTAACCTGGCTAGCTCTCAACAGCAATGCGTTTTTCACGCAGTCCGACTGTAAAACCAGCTCCCAAATAACATGAAACTGTTTAAAAACGCAACCCAATTTAAACTTAAGCCTTACACACACCTAGGGACCCAACAAGAAATTTAAGAAATTTAGCTAATTAATACCAAAATAAAACAATGAAAATTTAATCTATATACATATATAAAATTGTCGTGTCACAATGTTCGTTCCCATACTCCTCCAAAACGGCTTGACCGATTCTCATGAAATTTTGTGAGCATATTGATTTTAACATTAAAAATATTTTTGCTATAATTTCATAAATTCAAAAAAATTATTTCAAAACTTCGTGAGCAATGCCAATATAATGCAAAGGGGCTATGGGGCCATAATACAAATAAATGTAGAAGCTAGGGAAATAGAACATCCGAAAGAACCGAACAACAAATCCAGCAACAACTTAATGATGCACGTGTGAGAATGGCGCAATTGCGTCAAGAAGAAGATACACGAGCTGAACGCAATGAAGTAATAAGATTAGAACAACGAAAATCACGCCGTTTCACAGTCAAAAGACGCAGAACAAATGACCAACTACGACAACAGGCACATCGAGCATTTACATCTGATTCGTCTGCGTCTAGCATTCCAGTATGAGCCCGATATTGAATATTATGCTTATTCAAAAGTGGTAGTTGGTGCTATGGACCGATTTCTGCACAATCGCTGATTCGCAAGATACTCTCATTAAACAAATATTTCCCGATGTACACACACAGTACATAAATTATGAGTGGCTTGCAGAAAGAGCAATTTTAGCGGCAAAAAATGTAGACGTTGACAATTTAAATCTGAAGATACAAATGTTGTTTTGTTGCCAGGGAACTTGGTATCATACAGTTTGCGACGACAACGAAGCAGTACATTTTCCTACAGAGTTTTTAATTCACTGGATTTGCCAGGCATGCCACCGCATAATTTACAATTATAGGTTGGATCAGCGATTATCTTGCTTCGTAATTTGAACAAAAAATATTGTTCACGCTATAGCATTAAGACATTGATATTGCTTGTTAGTGTTACTGTCGTCATTAATTAATTAATGATATAAAATTTTAATGAATAAATTATAATTACTTAAATATAATGCTTGGTCTTGGCTTGGCTCCATGCCTATTTCACGCATATACCAAAGACAATATAAACACTAAGATGTGCAGATACTAAGATACAAAATGTTCAGCACGATTCCTGACGGACTGGAATTTAAAAGTATTCCAGCTTGAAAAAGAGAAAGACAGATAGACGGAGAGCGCTTTAGTGGCACATGTTCTGTACGTGAGGCTGAGCTTTAACTGTATGTGTGCACATATTGTAGGGCTGCTTGTTTGTATTAGGTTTACTAAGTTTTACTAGTTTTACATTACTTTTGAATTGAATGGAGATTATGATTTTCCGATGACCCATGCCAAAAATATAAAAAATTGTATATTGTGTATATCCTTTATATGCTAATTTTGTTTAATGTACTATAAACGAATATAATGAACGAATGTAAATATATACAAATGCAAAATGTATATCAGATATAACATCAAATTTTATTAATTGTCTATAGGGTATTAGTGCGTCGCGTCAATACGCAACACTCGGCAAATAAATTTGTAGCTCAAGAATTCTTCTCAAAAGTATTTTGCTGGCAATTTATGCAGCTCGGCACACGTACACACACATGTGTACTTAGATTTCCGTGTGTACTCATACAAGCCAGCTCATTCTATTTTTTGAATTCTCTGCGAGCGCACTGGAGTTCGTGCGAGCGAGATAGCGCTCTTCATAAAAACAACCCTCCCTACATAACAGAATTGTATGAGCGTTGGACATCTTAGTGTTTATGTTGCCTTTGCATATATCTCATCCTTACACGTTTACAATAAGTTAGTTATTTTTTGTCTACACTAGAAATTACTTAGAAATAATTTATATGGCAAAACAACGTTTGCCGGGTCGGCTAGTATTAATATATATTGTATTAATTACATACATACATAAATCATAAGCTCACATACATATACAATTGACTGCGAACCGGGTGTAAGGCACAGCCGCGGTCCTTGCCACGTTTCATAACTTCCCGATTTTTTGTTCTTGTTCTTTATATGTTCTTGTAAGTTGTAAGAAACCACAGAATTTCAGCGGAAAATAATTTTGCATTTTCCTCAACAGGGACAATCTCAACTTGAAAGTGTGGTAGGTACCACATCTCATCAAAACTATAAAATTCTAAACACACAGGCCGACCTTACGCTTTATTAAATTTGTTTATGGAGTTTTCAAAGCTCTTCACTTGTTTATTTAAGAGACAAGAGGCTTATGTTTAGTAACACAATATTTGTACTTAGGCTAATGCAGGGCACTCCAGACCGAAATTAATACATTTCGATTCAATTCATCTTTTTGATAATAATAATAGTAGCGGTTAGCCGTTTAGAACTGTATAGTTTAGAAACTCTTTCGAACCGGGGAACGATTTGCCGAATGGAAGTTTTTACCTCAATTTGTAATTTGCACAATTTAACCTTGCGATTTGTAGTTGGTTGGGAAACTACAGAATGATTTTACTCGGAGATTTTGTGGGCGACCATTGAATGTATTTTAAGATTGAATATTGGAAGGTTCCAGAGAACTAGAACTAAGTATCTCGTAAGATGGCGCACACTGCACGACGAAGAGTTTGGTAGAAAGAGAGAGAGAGATCGAGTGAGTGGCTACGTTTTTGTATCTACTGTTAATTCATTTGTTTCTTCTGGCTATAATAATAAGCTGTTCTGATTCAGCTTCTGCAGTCTGGCAGATAGGGTTATTCTCTATGAATCTGCATTTTTTTTTCTCTTATATTTAAAATTGTCCTGTATGAGGATAGAGATAGGCGTGGAAAAATTTTGATACAAAATTTATTCAGAGTAATATTACAGGAGTCTGAATACAAAATTTGGTTGCTCTAGCTCTTATAATCCCTGAGATTTAGGCGCTAATCGATGCTGTAAAAAAATATAAATACTTTGTGAAGTCGGAAACACTTCCTTCTTGGTGCTACACACAACGACAGAAAACTAATATATCCCTATACTTTTGCTCTATTAACGGTGTTGAGGTACCAGACGATATTAATTAGTTAAAGTTAAGTCCATCGTGAAGCGAAGAAATGAGTGCGAAAAAGGGAAGAGAAGAGGAAAGAACTCGGTTTAAATGTTCGTTCGTTGCCGCTGCGCCGGCAGTTTTCAGTACCAAAAAGACATTGAACCGAACGTGAACAAAAATATACAGTCTACTTACAAAATCGAATCGAGTGCATTATTCCAGAACAGTCTTTGCTAACATTTTTGGTTTTAGAGAGACACGTTTAAGGTATCGTTTGTAGGAATCGATAACTAAACGGCTGAGTTGCAGCCTTTTGACCAAAATTTCATATGCCATTTGGCACTATCCCAAATGCCAATTTACCATTAAAAACTGTTAAAAAAAATCTATCAATAAAAGTCATTTTTGGCGACAGCGGAAAAGTCGTGTCGACTAGTGTAACCGGGAGGCGTGTTTAAAGAGCTTCTTAGCATCTGCTTTATGATGATGATCTTAAAATCTTCCGTTCTGTCAAAAAGATATAGCCGTTTTACACTACCGCATCATTGTCGAAGGTGCCGCATCATTGTCGAAGGTGCCGCATCATTTCTGCATCATTTTGTCAGCTATTGTTGGCTCCACTGAACAAAAATTACGTGCTGCTGACTTTAATTTTCAAGTGTCACTTTTAAAGTTGGAATCAGCGCGACCCAAAAGTCTTTGTGTTACCATTTTGTTGCTTGCAATCAGACTTATTTTAATTAAAATGTTCAGGAATGGTTTGGCCGCTCAACTATAAATTGAATTTATTGTTTGATTTGACAAAAATACCCCGATATGCGGTAACACTTGCGAATGATGCGCCGAATGTTGTATCATGCGGCGGCATCATTGTCTTCTTCTATCTACAGGGCTCTTATAGGCATCATTGTCGCATGTTCCATTTAACGGCAAAATCCAATTATGCGCTCTAATGTAGAAAGGGTATTAGGCGACAGAAACCTTCTTCAGCGCGACCTGGATGGAGATGCTCGTTGGTGTACGCATAAATCGCTCCCTCTCAGCATTAGAAAATATGACTTTGTCTCTTTTAACAAGTCTTCAATTTTTTAGCCTCATTATCAATAGATGCCCATCTTATCTTAAGGCAGATGGAGTTAGTGGACCTCTTCTTTGATTCCAAATTTCCCTTTATCGATAATTTGCACTTCATTTTGCCCAAAGACTAGCTATGTTCGGCTTAGGGTCCATGCATATTGTTTAATATTGACCATTACCAATTTAATTTTCAATTAGTATGCAGTTACAAACAGTTCGCAAGACATCTTAAATACACAGGTTTTGTATTTAGATGCCTTCATCTTCTTAAGTCGCGCACTATATTTTTACGATACAACCAGGTCAGCTGTTTTTGCTTGCCGGAAACGATGATATATTTTTTAATTTTTTCTTACTTATATTTGCATTTTAGTATATTACCAACGAAGGTTCAAAGGTATATTTTCGTACAAATAAATTGGCACCCAATTATCAAGTTATAATTATTGACTTCGAGAAACCGGAAGAAAACAATTGGAAAACTCTAATCGCAGTAAGTACTTAATTAACTTAAGACCTCTCTCCAACACTGCGGAAAATTACTGCCAGAAATCTGCTTCTAATTTCGTTTTTGTGGAACGTAACTAAAACTGTGTGACCAAGAACATAAAATGTTCTTCCGCGGTGCTGGATTCCCTTAATCAAATTACGTATTTTTATCCCTTAGGAGCACAAGACTGATGTGTTAGACTGGGTTAAGTGCGTGGACGAAGACAAGCTTCTATTATGTTATATAAGAGACGTAAAAGTAAACCAATTATACCTTAAATTAATATTAGAAAATTATCGATTAATTTTTGTTTTAGACCGTTTTGCAAGCCAATTGTCTTCGAACTGGAAAACTATTGCGTGTATTCGATTTAGATATCGG
Source organism: Drosophila algonquin (assembly GCA_035041765.1). Lineage (NCBI taxonomy): Eukaryota > Metazoa > Arthropoda > Insecta > Diptera > Drosophilidae > Drosophila > Drosophila algonquin. The sequence continues at coordinate 138,493 of JAWNKY010002784.1, forward strand.
TACCATTGTAGGAACTTCAGGCGAGAAGAAATATTCTGAAATTTTTTACAATTTTTCTTCATTTTTGAGTCCTGGATGTATATATCAATATGATTTTAAGACCCCAGAACACATGCCAAGGGTGTTTCGTGAAATCAAACTTAACTTGGAAGGTTTTTGTCGAGAAAACTACATAGTTGAACAGATTTTTTATAAAAGTAAGGATGATACTAAGGTACCAATGTTTATAATTCGTATGAAACGAGATACTATTGAGCCCAGACCTTGCCTTCTCTACGGCTATGGTGGCTTTAATATTAGTATGTTACCATGTTTTGGGCTCTCAGGGTAAGTATATTAATAATATTATTTCATATTGAGATTATATTTAACCAATCGTAAAGACTTATGTTTATAGATACCTTTGATGGAGTGTTAGCTTATCCAAACTTACGTGGTGGTGGAGAATATGGCGAAAAATGGCATAACGATGGTCGTTTGTTTAATAAGCAAAATGTGTTTGACGACTTCCAAGCAGCTGCTGAGTATTTAATTGATAACAACTACACGTCTAAAGACCGTTTAGCTATTCAAGGTGGTTCGAACGGAGGTCTCCTTGTTGGAGCTTGTATCAATCAACGTCCTGATTTGTTTGGAGCTGCTGTAGCACAAGTTGGGTTCGTATATAGCACTACAAGTTGTTTGCATTTGAATTTATGAAATTCATAACTTATACATAGTATTAACACCCTAGTCGATATCACCATGTATGTACGATTCATATGTATGTATGGGCAGTTCGGCCGAAAGGTCCACCATGCCAAACAAAAATTTTAAGTCGATAAAAACGGACTTCTATATGGTTTTGTCCCAATATTATTTTCTAAATCTATTGAAAGTTAATTCATTTACCCAATTGTACTATAATATTAATAACTTTGATCTGAAAACCTATTCAAATAAAATTAGTTCACTTTTTCGGTTTTTTTATACCCGGAACTCGAAGAGTATAGGGGTATATTAGATTTGTGGTGATAGTGGATGTATCTAACGCCCAGAAGGAAGCGTTTCCGAAACCATAAAGTACATATGTATATATATTCTTGGTCTAGATCTAGGTAGATCTCAGGGACTATAAAAACTAGAGTAACCAAGTTCGATTTAAATTTTAAATATTTCCTTATTGGGGTTAGGGCCTAAATGATGCAGTGTCAAACAAAAAATTTAAGGTGCCACAGATTTTAAACTAGAGGAAAAACAAAAAATGTTTAAACGCCAATTTGTTGTATGTTTTATCACCATTAAAAAAGTAACTTTATTTGCTGATTATTTGTTGTATGTTTTATCAAATTTAAAAAAGGAACTTTATTTGCCGATTAAATATTGCTCAGTTTTAAAAATAAAATAAAAACTTAAAATATATCTTAAATACAAGTCCGAGCTCGAACGATGCAGCCACAAACCAGTTTAATATTAGTCTAATAAAGGGTTAAACAGGTATTTTAATACTTAGTATGCAATCCCTTAACCTTTATTACGGCTTTTAACCTACTATTCATGGAAGAGACCAGCTTCCGAGTGCTTTCCGAGCTTATTTTATTCCATTCCTCCAGCAGAGCTTTTTTAAGGTCCTTTTTGCTAGAAATCCTGGGATTCTGGATGTTTTTCTCCAGCGCAACCCACAAATTTTGAATAACATTTAAGTCTGGAGACTGGGATGGGGGAATCATCAAGTGGGGGCAGTTCCAGATAAGCCAGGACTGCACTATTCCGGACGAATGTTTCGGGTCATTATCCTGGTAGAACCGGAAATCAAGTCGGATTCCTAGTTTCTGGATACTAAGTATTAAGTATACTAAGTAATTAAATTCCTATTCAACCTTTTATTATACTTATATTAAACTGGTTTGTGGCTGCATCTTTCAAGCTCGGACTTGTATTTAAGATATATTTTAAGTTTTTATTTTATTTTTAAAACTGAGCAATATTTAATCGGCAAATAAAGTTCCTTTTTTAAATTTGATAAAACATACAACAAATTGGCGTTAAAACATTTTTTGTTTTTCCTCTACTTAAAAATCTGTAGCACCTTAAACTTTTTATTTGACACTGCATCATTTAGGCCCTGAATCACTGTATATGTAGGTATAATATATATTGTAAGCTAACATATATGTATGTACATATGTATATATACTGACTGAGTACCGGCTATAACGTAGAACCACGGCTTTAAGATATTGAACTATTTAAAAAAAATCCCGGAGAATTCGTCCGGTACCGGCTAATGTTATATTTTCAAACTTTTATTACCACTGGGTTATGTTACGTCACGGCAGTAATGTACATTAGATGCCTCCACGATTATAAACTACCTAACCTTACCGCAACTTTCCGTTTTTTTAACGTCACGTCAGGTCATATTTTAGCTAATATCTTTCAAACCGTACTTTTGAATATTCTCATTTTTTTTGGTGAATATAGAGCATTGGTCGGCACGCAGCCTGTGAGTGGCTGCGTTTGTGTGTGCAGACAAAAGACACGAAGCAACATGATTCATTTTCTCTTCCGCGGCGCTGCCGAGCAGAATAATAAAGCAATTTGAGCATAGGACCGAAGCCACACGATTCATTTTCTGTACTGCGTAGACAGCAGATAAGAAAAACGAAGCCGCGTGTGCTAAGGGCCGACGCTACACGAAGTTTTTACACGATGTGTGTGCCGACTGCGCTGCTCTGCACAGTGCATAGGACGCTGCTGGTAAGCTTCTATATATTGATATAAAGCTTCTATTACTATTGAACTAAAATATTTTTTTTTTTCTAAATTTGATTTTTTTTTTGTCGTACGAATGGAACGTAAATCTAGAATTGAAGTGTCCATATGTATTTTTAAAAGAAAATGTAAACAATAGTTCAAAGATAGATAGAAAAAAAAAATTTGTATGAATTAAAAATAAGCTGGCATTGGCAAGACAGAAAAGAACACCTTTTAATTAGAAATATTTTTTCTTTGTTTTTAGATGTTTTATTTATTTATTGCGTCTCCACTTTTAAGTAAGGGACTAAAAACAAGTAATCAAATCTTATTCCAATATATATTTTACAATTAGTTGGTGAATTGTATGAATAGTAAACTGCCTTTTATGAAAGTATGTCGCTGGGCTGACTGATCATTTCACTGCAGTCGCCTGTGGCAAACTAGAAGCAGCGTTTTTTTCAAGGAATTTGGATCAAGCTTTGCTTTTTGTTTTGCCCTTTTTAGTATCTTATCTTTTACGAGTTTCATGTCGTAATCTCTGTAGTTATTTTTGTTCCGGTTTTACCATGGTGCCTAAGTAATGGTTCTCAGAATTCTGCATTTGCTCGCTGGATAATTTCGCTGTTGCTTCTGCTTGCCCCACAACCATAATTCCAAATAGGTTAGGTTAACTAGCGGGACGCGTGCATTGTTTCGAACCAAAGGAGGACAGCTTTGTTTGTTGAGTAAAAGTAACTTGCTTGCATTTTGTTCTTTTACTTGCATGCGCCAATCTACAAGCTATCTCTCTACTGGGGCGGGCTAGTGGTACAGTTCTTTTTACTGGTCATCTGGTGCGATTAAGAAGCGCAGTGTCGTCAGCATACGTTGAGAATGTTACCCGGTTATTTGTGTATTTGTATTTTCCGCCGTCTACAAGCTGTCGAAAATTGGTCCGATAACGCTTTCTTGGGGAACTCCAGTTTCGATAATGTAATCATTTAAGGTCTTAACGTAAGGATAATATATCTCACGGTGAAGATTGTATGACTCGAGCAGTTTATATATGTTTTGTGGCATAAGTCTTATTTCGTAAGTAAGGCCGTCTAGTCAGACTCGGTCGAATGCTTGTGTGACGTCTAAGAATAGTGCGTACAATATTCGCGTTGTTCAAATGCAGAACGTATGTCTGATGTGATGCGGTTGATCTTTTCTTCAAATTTGAATTGGTGCGATGGTACTATGTTGTTAGTTTGAATGTATGGACTGATGTGGAGCAGGAGAACTTTGGCTGTTCCTGGCTTAGGAATCATAAAAATAGTTAAATTCTTCCATTATTAATGAAAGCACCCAGGTCTTGCTATTGCATCATTTTCAGAGTTATTAGGTAAAAACCAGGTGATTTTCGGGGATTTAGTTGCGCTTCGATGATTTTTAGAATGGATTCTGAAAGTACTTGTAAAGATTCACGTTATGACGTTGGGAACTCGAATGCATTAGTGGCAGGGTTGGGCGTACTAGATCTATCTTTGACACTGCGGGACCAACTACCAAGAGGTACTCCGTAATGTCATGAAAAAACGAGGGGGAACTTTGTGAGCTGCGGCAAAGGCTGCGATTCTACTTTATACCCGATACTCGGTCAGTATATATGTGAGCTTACGATTTATGTAAATTCATTTATGTTCGCAAAAGGGACCAATTGAATTTTAGCCAAAATAAAAAATTAAAACAAATTCGAACGAACACTTTGGGAGATTTTCATTTATTAGATGTTAACTGTTTCCATCTGTCTTCTACATTTCTACATGTACATGTATAACTACATAATTGAGACGTGAAAGTGTGTGCGAGAGAGAGCGAATGAGTAAGCGCTTAAGGCGAGTAAGGCGTTCCGTAGCCACTGAAATTTAATTTGTTCCTCCTGGCTATAATAGTAGTCCTGATCCAGATTCAGCAATCTGGTAGATACGGTTATTTTCTATGATTCTGCTTCTTTGGTTTTCTTGTATCTTAAAAATTGTGAATTCCACAGATTAAAGTGGTATTGAAGTGGTATCATAGGAGCTTGGATAGAAAGTTTGGTTGCTCTAACTTATAGTCTCTGAGATCTAGGCGCTCATCTACGAGCAAAGCAGACGGAGTGGCGTTTGAGTGGCGAAATGGTTTTCTTGATTGTGGCCATATTATTGATCCGATCTGGTTAAAAACTCTGATAGATATAGTCATTTTCTATGATTCTGCGTTTATAGTTTTCTTGTACTGTCCAAATTGTGCTTGCCACAGATTTTCGTTCTTTGTGTGAGCGGAAAGAGGTGGGGCGAAATTTTGAAATACACTTGTAACAGTGTGATATCACAGGAGACTGGATACAAAATTTGGTTGCTCTAGCTGTTATAGTCAGTGAGATATAGGTACTCATGAGGAAGGACAGACAGAATAACGGACGGACGGACAGACAGACGAAATATTAAACAAATTTAATTGGAACATCAAATGCATTTATTAAAAAAAAAAATATTTTATTAATTGCTAGCTTTTTTAAAACTTAATCCAACAAATTTGGATAAACAATATTTCTTGTTTTTCCATTTTGAGCATGAATAAACAAACGGCTGGCGGTACCAACTCTAGAACAGACAACATAAAGTTGGCCATGTGAAAAGCGTGATTTCTCCAAGTTCACACCACAGACGTTAAGTGTTTTCTCTTGGGCCTTGTTGATGGACATCGCAAATGATAAACGCACAGGATATGGTAATCGTTTGAATTCAAATGGCATATCAGTTGGAATCATAGGGATACGCGGTATCAAACAAACTTCTTCTTTTGATTTAGCAGTTAAGATCGTATCTTCAATCCAATTTGGCAATAACTTTTTCACTGCCAATCTAGTGCCATACCAGCCGGTTCCGATGAATTTCATTGCCCCATCTTGATTCATAACACTGTCAATTTATTTATGTGTCGTGACTCCACCTGACAGTTTCGCTTGAATTTGAAAATTAATGGCATTGATTTTCATTCAACCAATCATTATTGCTGTAATTCTGAAGAATATGCGGAAATACACATTACTCTATCGATTGCGCAATTGTACAAAAAAAGGTTCGGTACAGCGATCAATCCGTTGGTACTGTCGATTTGTATTTTGCCATCACCGATTTCTAACAATTTTTTTACATATCTCCAAGGGAGTAGCTGATCGAGGAATGACAGGTAATGTTTGTCGAAAATTTCTTACATTGTTTGATTAAATGCTTCTAGTGATTTTTTATTCGCCATTGTACACTCATCCAATACAATAATTGATGTTAATCGTAGAACTTTTGCCATAGCAGAATTTTTTGAAATATTGTAAGTTGGAGTTTGAATCACCTGTACATTCAATTTTATTCCTGAGTGTGCGGATTCACGATCAAACAAATCATGCATCTCACGATTTGGTGCGCTCATACCCAATAGTACTAATGCTTTATTTGCAATCGTTAGACATATGTCTTCCATTATTATCGAAACTTCGTTGTACATTTCCAGGGTAATCAACAAATCAGGATTCCTTGCTTGATGATGCATTCGAATAAAAATATCTTCTGCCATATAATGTTGATAACATATTGGCAAATAGCACTCGTATTTGTTGTGGATGAGCTGAAACAGATGCATCATGAAGTATTAAATCCCAATGTGCGTCATCCTCCAACAAATGCAAGAGTTGACATGCTTCGCGATATGTTTGACACAAATGACCGTTGACTGTTCTCAATTCTTGAAATGATTTTGGGCCATAGACGTTAACTAATAACAATTGCAAATAAAAAACCTCAGTATTATTTAAAGTGTTCCGTATATATTCTCCTAATTGCATCTGTTTGGAAAATGCCAGGATGCCCATCGACTGCTGTTCCTTGTTTGAAATTTTTTCGAAGACACATTCCATGCGTAATACTGAGGCACTTCGCAATATAACAAATTTATCGTAAATGTAACAGTTTTGCATAATTTGAAAAAGGCTGTGAACTTAGTTGCTGGTGGTTATGCTGCTCTTTCCAATACATTTGAAACATTAAAATAAACACGTTGGCCATTCTTAAGATGCACAGCCAAGTGAACAACCACAGGATGTCTTTCGTGCATTGGAAACGACATAATCCTCCAGACAGCTTCATTACTACTAATTTCATAATTTCTATTATAACCAGCAACACCCAAAACAGCCAAATCGCTCCCTTTATTTACATACTTGCAAATATTTTTAATTGATTTGACTGAATTACAATACCCCACATTTATATAAGCATTGAATATTGAACAGTTTGATCAGGAATTTCAGCTGATATAACGTTATTGATTTGATCCGGAGTTATTTTATGTACCAGCCAAATTGTATGTGCTTGTGGCAATCCTCTTTTTTACCATTCGATGGAGTAAATATGACAACGCACCTCTCCAAATACACATAATTTTTCAATTAAATCCATAAGTGCTTTAAATTTTTGCCGAAAAACACGTGCTGTAATGTCATGACGATAAGTGTTCGACTGTCCTTCAAATAAACGAATACGGTTGAAACGAATAAAATCAAGACGTTCAGTTTCTATTTAGGCATACATACGCATATGCCGCTCAACTGAATAGGATTGAAAAATCTTTTTTAAATTTTTCCCTCTTTCTTTGTTTCAATTGCATTTTTTCTTCTTTTTTTTCATCTTTTCTTTTTATTTTAAACCTTTATTTTTTTACTCATTATATGCAAGGAAAAAGTAACGGTAATTAAATAAAATAATTATAATTATAATTATTTGCTTTCATTGTGAAATTCACTAAATGTGTGCTCTATTTTTGGCTCATCTGAATAGTTTTGACACTTTTGCCATCACTTTTTGTTTGACTGCGTGATTGAAAAGAGGTGAATTCTTTTGTATGCCAAAATTTAAAGCAACTGCTATCAGTTTTTTGTAAAATGGACCGCGGAAGACCTTTAACCGATTTTTAAAAAGGTCAAATAAAAGGCCATATTGAATCTGGCTTAAAACACTATGAAATAGCCAAAAAATCGGATAAAGTCAAAACGTGAGTAATTTTTTCCGTAGTGAAGCAGACTATAAAAAAAAATGAATGGATGAAAAAAAAATGCAACAACAGCATCGGAGAGGCGACTTAGCCTACGAACTGCCTTAAATTCCCACCTTTCTGCTGGTAAAATTAGGGAGGAATGCGGCGTAAATGCTAGTGTGGCAACGGTAAAATGAATTATTCGAAGCGCCAAACACTTGAAGAGATTGAAAATAAAAAAAAGGAAGTAAGCACGATTTCAATTTGCCCGAGAACACATGATGTGGAACAATTAGTGAAAGACGGTGGATTTCTCCCACGAAAAGAAGTTCAACCTGGATGGACCGGATGGCTATAATTACTATTTCCACGATATGCGAAAGGAAGACGATTTTTGAAGTCGTCATCACACTTGTACAGCTGCAGTAATTGTGTAGGGAGCCATATCGTTAAATGGAACATGCGAGCTCTAGTTTGTCACCCCGAAGATGAACGCAAGTGTGTACAAGACTGTGCTCCAAAAAGCTTTTCGGAGATTTATGGTCATATTCCATGGACGTACCAACATGACAACGCTCCCATCCATACCGCTCGGGTTGTAAAACATTGGATTAAAGACCAAAACGTCAAATTGCTCGAGTGGCCACCTTGACATTAGCATTATCGAAAACATTTGAGGACTTTTGTCCAGGAGAGTATACGAAGGAGGAAGACAATTTAGTGACTTTGGGGCCCTAGTTGAAGCAATTAAAAAAGCTTGGTCAACAATTTCACCAAATGAAATTGAAAAATATTATGATTCCTTACACAACCGTATGTTCGAAATAATTAAGGTGGGAATACCAAGTTCTAAATAATGCTAAAACAGTGTCCTTTATTATTTAAGTTACCCAAGTTGCCTTGAAATTTTTCTTTATATAATTTTGTTAAATAGTTTTAGTGGTCAAACCTATCCAGTTGAACCAAAAAAATTGAGATATTTTGTTATGTAATAATAAAACTGATATAAAAACAAAATTAACAGAACATAAACTTTGCCATTTCACAAATGACTGATTTCTTTTAACAACAAAATTGTTTTCGCTTTAATCCGAGTTCTTGTTACAGAGATACAACGTTTCAAACCTTTCAAACGTTTCAAAAAGTCAAACCTTTTCAGTTGAGTGGCACTGTATCAACGATGTACTGATGATATAGAGCAAAATTTTTAAATTTTTTAAACTCAACTCAACGATTTTGCTGAAATCGCCGTACGAAAAAGAAACTTAAAACTGAAACTTGCCTAGTGTAGTGTAAACAAGCAAAAAAATTAAACTTTTTTTCCAAATCGACTTTTACAGATAGATTTACAGACTTCAACTTTTAAAGAATTAAGGTTTTTTTCAAGGTGTATATATTTTTATTTTAAAATATGGTACTTAAAAAAAAATTTTTTTTCATATGATGTTATTTTCTGTACGAACCGGTTAAGACCCTTACACGTCGTATAAAAAAAAAAATTTATTTTCTCACTAATTTTTTTTTAAAGCATAATCAAATTCTTTATGATAACGATAAATTGGGCGATACAGTACATAATAATACATTTTGTTGTCGGTTTCCTCGCACTTTATCTCTGTCTATCGCTAGTTCTATCGCTAGAACAGCACGAGATGCTATAACGCTCTTCTTCTATCGCTTTCAGTAGGTCATGGGCTATTCAGAGAAATACATTTTCGCTGATCGTCATTGCCATCAATCGAATTGTTCTCGAAAATAAATACTTTCGCTTACCAATAAATGCTTATTTGTATATACATATATCGAATCTTCATTGCTTTTATTGTATCTTGTAACAGCTAGTGAAGCAGTGGAGCGAATTGAATGGTCGCAAGAAAATTTACTTGTAATGACCAGATACAAAAACTTGTTTTTTTTTTTGCCTATTTATTTTGCCGATGTTATTTTCTGTTGCCGATTTACCGTTTGTTTTTGTTGCCGCTTTGATTCGCATGCTTTTTTTCGTCCACTGATTGTCCCATTGCTGTTTAGGCGTTAGTGAGAGAGTGCATTGGTAGAGAGACGACTCGCTCAGTAAGGATAAAAATAGAAGAGATGAAGGTAGCGCGCCTTGAGCGTGTTCCTCTGCGGTAAGATGTTTGGGTTGAAAAGACAATGAGCAATATGACAATTGCGTCACTGACAGTAATTATCTTTGAGCGAAGGTTTGGCGATGCTCTTGGAGCATTTGCCTTTTTGAATTCTGCCTACACAGTCACATGACGGAATAATTAGCTGTTTTCGTCCCACTATGACTATGGAACAAAATTCTAATGCAAAACCGACATTCTCATCAAGTTAGACAAATATATATATGTACATACATACATCGGCTTGGCTGATCATGATTATAATATAATACATATAAGAATGTACTTTATGGGGTCAGAATCGATATATATGTACATATGTACAATAGAGTGGGTCAATTTGTATGGAATAACAAAAAGGAATAACAAGCGGTTGTTAAAATCATAATCGACGAATATTTTCTATGGTTCCACTTATGGAGGTTTCACTGTATTTTATGTATATGTATGCTAACATTGTATTGATCATTTAAGAAACTTGAACGAAAGCAGAATTGGAAGAAATTTGCTCCCCAAACGGTTTTGCCATCAGTTTTAGTTTGAAATATTGAAAATTTAAGCTACAGGCGTTCGAGTTATTTACACTGTATAAAATACGAAAAACTTATTATTAAAAACCGGAAACTCCAAATTGATTTTAGACTCATGGTTTGTCGCAGATTATGATTATGATTTTAACAACCGCTTGGTCGGGAAAAAAATGCACCCACTCTAATGTACAAAGTACATTTATAGATAAGACACGTTCTATGATTATAATAATAATACTTACACACTTTTTACTCTTCAACAGAGTAATGGATATGTTGCGGTTTCATAAATTCACCATTGGACATGCATGGTGTTCAGATTATGGAAATCCTTCTGAAAAGGATCACTTCGAAAATCTTTACAAATTTTCTCCACTACATAATGTACACACACCCAGTAGTAACGAAAAGGAATATCCGTCAACTTTGATTTTGACGGCCGACCACGATGATCGTGTCAGTCCGTTGCATTCTTTCAAATTTACTGCCGCATTGCAGGACGCTGTACGCAATTCCAAATTTCAAAATAATCCTCTATTATTGCGGGTCTATACAAAAGCGGGACATGGTGCCGGAAAACCAACATCCAAAAAAATTGAGGAGGCAACGGACATTCTCACGTTTATGTCTAAAAGTCTTAACGTTGATAAAATCAATTGAAATGGTAAACAATGAAAAAAAATGCATTTTCCAATTTAATTATATTTAATAAAAATGTTTAGGCAAGGTAGGAAGCAAAGCAACGAAGTGTTGTTTGTAATAATACATTTATTAGAATTTTATATATTATGTTGATTATGTACTGCCTTGTGCTATGTGTATTTACTGTATTAAAGCGTTTGAGCTGTATTCAGTTCCGAAAAAAGCCTTTTAATAAATATTTGAATGTTTCCGGAATGTGTTCTGCTTATTTATACTTATTAGCCATATGGCGACTTCATTTTATATCCGTAGCCTCGGTTATTTTTAGTAATTGGTTAGTAAGGGGTTACTCTCAAGAAGTGGTGCGCTAATCCAAGACAAAAGACTCGAAAGCTGAGTTATGGGCACGCAGACGATAACTGCAACCCCCTTCGCCTGCCTTCACTTCCATCGTTAAGTTGGGGGAAGAAGAACAACTGAGCAAAATAACGATGGCACAAATTTGACAGCAGCACCAGGCTGAGATCAGAGAAGCATATATAATCTTCATAAATACAATAAAAGGCGACGCAGCTCGTTGCCTGCATGCGGACCCATAACGGAACATGTAGCCCTGTATGGAATCTTGCTGATGCAGTTAAACTTAGCGTTTGGTAAAAGAGTGTCCTTGTCAAAATTACGCCGGAGTTTCGAGGAATGTGCAAGAATGTGCTATTTTTGAGGGTGCGGAAATATACGTTTGAAAAAATATTGGAAGCTCGGGCCTCTATCAAGCGATACTCATAATTCAAAGCAAAGTAAGTAACCCCCCCGAAGCGGTTCTAGCGTCGCACAGTGGGGCCTTTGCTCATTTTACATTGCAAAAATGATAAATTCTAAACTAATGAAGCGATTTAAAAAATTGGAAAAGAATTTAATAGAAAACTAAAAATAAAAAAAATTAAGTAGCGCGCCTTGAGCGTGTTCCTCTGCGGTAAGATGTTTGAGTTGAAAAGACAATGAGCAATATGACAATTGCGTCGCAGACAGTAATTGTCTTTGAGCGAAGGTTTGGCAATGCTCTAGGGGCATTTGCCTTTTTGGATTCTGCCTACACAGTCACATCCCGGAATAATTAGCTGTTTTCGTCCCACTATGACCATGGAACAAAATTCTAATGCAAAATCGACATTCTCATCAAGTTAGACAAATATATATATGTACATACATACATGGTTATATCGGCTTGGCTGATCATGATAATAATATAATACAAATAACAATGTACTATATGTACAATAGAGTGGGTCAATTTGTATGGAATAACAAAAAGGAATAACAAGCGGTTGTCAAAATCATAATCGACGAATATTTTCTATGGTTTCACTTATGGAGGTTTCACTGTATTTTTTTAAAATATGCTAACATTGTATTGATCATCTAAGAAGCTTGAACGAAAGCAGAATTGGAAGAAATTTGCTCCCCAAACGGTTTTGCCATCAGTTTTAGTTTGAAATATTGAAAATTTAAGCTACAGGCGTTCGAGTTATTTACACTGTATAAAATACGAAAAACTTATTATTAAAAACCGGAAACTCCAAATTGATTTTAGACTCATGGTTTGTCGCAGATTATGATTATGATTTTAACAACCGCTTGGTCGGGAAAAAAATGCACCCACTCTAATGTACAAAGTACATTTATAGATAAGACACGTTCTATGATTATAATAATAATACTTACACACTTTTTACTCTTCAACAGAGTAATGGATATGTTGCGGTTTCATAAATTCACCATTGGACATGCATGGTGTTCAGATTATGGAAATCCTTCTGAAAAGGATCACTTCGAAAATCTTTACAAATTTTCTCCACTACATAATGTACACACACCCAGTAGTAACGAAAAGGAATATCCGTCAACTTTGATTTTGACGGCCGACCACGATGATCGTGTCAGTCCGTTGCATTCTTTCAAATTTACTGCCGCATTGCAGGACGCTGTACGCAATTCCAAATTTCAAAATAATCCTCTATTATTGCGGGTCTATACAAAAGCGGGACATGGTGCCGGAAAACCAACATCCAAAAAAATTGAGGAGGCAACGGACATTCTCACGTTTATGTCTAAAAGTCTTAACGTTGATAAAATCAATTGAAATGGTAAACAATGAAAAAAAATGCATTTTCCAATTTAATTATATTTAATAAAAATGTTTAGGCAAGGTAGGAAGCAAAGCAACGAAGTGTTGTTTGTAATAATACATTTATTAGAATTTTATATATTATGTTGATTATGTACTGCCTTGTGCTATGTGTATTTACTGTATTAAAGCGTTTGAGCTGTATTCAGTTCCGAAAAAAGCCTTTTAATAAATATTTGAATGTTTCCGGAATGTGTTCTGCTTATTTATACTTATTAGCCATATGGCGACTTCATTTTATATCCGTAGCCTCGGTTATTTTTAGTAATTGGTTAGTAAGGGGTTACTCTCAAGAAGTGGTGCGCTAATCCAAGACAAAAGACTCGAAAGCTGAGTTATGGGCACGCAGACGATAACTGCAACCCCCTTCGCCTGCCTTCACTTCCATCGTTAAGTTGGGGGAAGAAGAACAACTGAGCAAAATAACGATGGCACAAATTTGACAGCAGCACCAGGCTGAGATCAGAGAAGCATATATAATCTTCATAAATACAATAAAAGGCGACGCAGCTCGTTGCCTGCATGCGGACCCATAACGGAACATGTAGCCCTGTATGGAATCTTGCTGATGCAGTTAAACTTAGCGTTTGGTAAAAGAGTGTCCTTGTCAAAATTACGCCAGAGTTTCGAGGAATGTGCAAGAATGTGCTATTTTTGAGGGTGCGGAAATATACGTTTGAAAAAATATTGGAAGCTCGGGCCTCTATCAAGCGATACTCATAATTCAAAGCAAAGTAAGTAACCCCCCCGAAGCGGTTCTAGCGTCGCACAGTGGGGCCTTTGCTCATTTTACATTGCAAAAATGATAAATTCTAAACTAATGAAGCGATTTAAAAAATTGGAAAAGAATTTAATAGAAAACTAAAAATAAAAAAAATTAAGTAGCGCGCCTTGAGCGTGTTCCTCTGCGGTAAGATGTTTGGGTTGAAAAGACAATGAGCAATATGACAATTGCGTCGCAGACAGTAATTGTCTTTGAGCGAAGGTTTGGCAATGCTCTAGGGGCATTTGCCTTTTTGGATTCTGCCTACACAGTCACATCCCGGAATAATTAGCTGTTTTCGTCCCACTATGACCATGGAACAAAATTCTAATGCAAAATCGACATTCTCATCAAGTTAGACAAATATATATATGTACATACATACATGGTTATATCGGCTTGGCTGATCATGATAATAATATAATACAAATAACAATGTACTATATGTACAATAGAGTGGGTCAATTTGTATGGAATAACAAAAAGGAATAACAAGCGGTTGTCAAAATCATAATCGACGAATATTTTCTATGGTTTCACTTATGGAGGTTTCACTGTATTTTTTTAAAATATGCTAACATTGTATTGATCATCTAAGAAGCTTGAACGAAAGCAGAATTGGAAGAAATTTGCTCCCCAAACGGTTTTGCCATCAGTTTTAGTTTGAAATATTGAAAATTTAAGCTACAGGCGTTCGAGTTATTTACACTGTATAAAATACGAAAAACTTATTATTAAAAACCGGAAACTCCAAATTGATTTTAGACTCATGGTTTGTCGCAGATTATGATTATGATTTTAACAACCGCTTGGTCGGGAAAAAAATGCACCCACTCTAATGTACAAAGTACATTTATAGATAAGACACGTTCTATGATTATAATAATAATACTTACACACTTTTTACTCTTCAACAGAGTAATGGATATGTTGCGGTTTCATAAATTCACCATTGGACATGCATGGTGTTCAGATTATGGAAATCCTTCTAAAAAGGATCACTTCGAAAATCTTTACAAATTTTCTCCACTACATAATGTACACACACCCAGTAGTAACGAAAAGGAATATCCGTCAACTTTGATTTTGACGGCCGACCACGATGATCGTGTCAGTCCGTTGCATTCTTTCAAATTTACTGCCGCATTGCAGGACGCTGTACGCAATTCCAAATTTCAAAATAATCCTCTATTATTGCGGGTCTATACAAAAGCGGGACATGGTGCCGGAAAACCAACATCCAAAAAAATTGAGGAGGCAACGGACATTCTCACGTTTATGTCTAAAAGTCTTAACGTTGATAAAGTATTTTGTGTTTTTTACCTTGTTCTGGTGTTCCTAACCGATCATGCAACGTGTTCGATTTTAGTGCATAGGCATTACGCTTACTTTTGTGTATTTATTTTCAATTCCTATTGTGCATTCTTAACTTCTCTGCACTTTCTTAATCGCAGCCGTTTTGTTGTTGTCTATTCTAGTGCGGTGCGCTTGCTCTCTCTGAACCGCTCTCTGTTTTTATCTACCCTCAGCTTATCCGTTTTCATTTTAACACACACGCACTGCGTTGGCCGCCGCTCCACATTGGTTGCGCCAATAGGCCTGTCGGGTTCCGCAGCCCAATATTGGGAGACTAGATGGAAACATTATAGCCAGTGGTGCAGCAGTAAATTAAATTCCTATTTTATTGTTTGTTGTTTGTACTGCCCACTGCACTGCACATTGTACACACATATATACATATAAGCTCCCGCACGGCAGCAGCCTACCCAGCCGTTCTTTCGTCTTCTTTCCTTCTTTCTTTCGACTTTTCTATCACTCTATTGATCTTTCGTCTTCGCTATTGCTCTCTCCTCTGGATCCGTTGCACTCTCGCTTGTAGTAGGGCACGGGAAATTCGGCCCGCCTGCCCTCAAATCAGTCTGGATATCGTCGCGCTCGCATTAGGGCACGGGCAATTCGGCCCGCCTGCCTTTGCAGCGTCTGGACTCTTCAATCGTCGCGCTTGCATTAGGGAACGGGCAATGCGGCCCGCTTCCTCTTGCAGTTTTGGACTCTTGAACCGGCTAACTCTACATCGCTAATCTCGCTTTTACTATCCTATCCACACAACTTTCGCTATTGACAATAAACTATATCAAACTAAACTCCCGTCTTTAATAATTCGCAAGCTACGCTGCCGAAAAACTCGGCAGTTCAACAAGGCCAAAAATCGAAAAGTCCATCTCGAACTATTTTGACAAAATGCACACAAATTGTCTCGTAAATGTACATTCTTCTTGATGGCAAACCGGGTTTTTCTGGATTTGCAACGGGACTTTCTAAAAATAGCATTGATATCACGAACACGTGTTCATTTTCTCATGGGTGCAGCGTTTAGTAAGCTTTTTACACATCAAACTACCGATTGAAAGTGGTCAGACGTCAGCTTAAGCGTTCCAAATTAAATTCTTTATCATGAATTTTGAAGTTGAAGGTATTAACTTTTAATTCTTATATAAATAATTACGCAACTAATCAAATTGTTCTTGTGAAATTAATTTATTCGATTTAATCTTTTTTATGTGTTTTGTGAACGTATTTTTTATGTTTAGGTGGAGTTTTAGTTGTGATCCCACAAAATTCCACAATTGAATTGTATGTCGTTGTAATTGTCTGGCTTTTAAGGTAATAAATATGTTAAGTTTAGCTGCAGAAATTTGCAGATGTGTGTGTTAAAGTAAATAAAGTGACGACGCCTTACGTTTTTGAAGGTCAGCTTTGCCCTGCAAAATATCTGTTTGGCGTATTGTGCTGTTGTTTTTTGCTCTGTCTTCGTCGTTTGTAGTTGTGTATGACTTTGTAAAATCATTCATTCTATTATTAATTAATTATTTTTATTTGAATTGGTTTTTCATATGAATTTGATTTTGGCAGACAATTTGTATAGGTGTGTGTTTGCACGCCAATATATATTTGATCTTTGGTGCACAGAAAATGGAACTGATGCAGAAAAATTAAAGACATTGATTGAAATTGAAAAGAACGGCTACATGGCTACGGCTACACCGAGCTGGATGAAATCGTCAGTGGTTCAATATCAAAGTGTTTGGCTGAATGAACGGATTTCATTGCGCTGTGCCCACAAGATATCTCCTTCTATACAAAGTGCAGCTGATCGCGGAAGGCCGAAAAAAAATTAAATTATACTCACGGTACTACATGCCACCATCTGTCTACAAAGTTTTGGTACATGGTCCTGAAATAATAGGTTATGCACTTGTTTCCATAGGAGAATTATCTGAAGAAGCCGCAGAAGCAAAAAATAAAGACGTTAAAAAATTTAGAGAGCAACACACAAGAAAAAATTCACGTGTTACAACAAATACTGATTTGTTGAATAGATTACTTCTAAGCTCAGACCCTTTCATCACTGTTACCTTGCACAAAAAAGACAAAATTATGAAATAGTTCCAATTGTTATTATAAGAGTGAATATAATCTTTTATTTTTTTTTTATTGTTTTTTAATAAATCTTCTATTTTATTTATGTATTTTATTTTTTAGAGCTAATTCACATGATCGGTTATATGGCGACTGTATGATATAGGGGCGTGGCAAAAATTTGAAACAAACCTCATTTACGTGGACCATATACGGACTTTCATTCCAAATTTCACAATGATATCTCCACTAGAAGTATTTTTGGCCGCTTGCTCTCTACAAGGCCAACCACTGTACGCTCTATGCTTGACTCTCTGTGTTTCTATCGTCTCTCTGTGTCTCTCCGTTCACTTGCCGTTATTGTGATTGTTTTGTTCGTTCTTGCGCGCGCAATTTTGTAACACAAGCTAAAGTCACTATCTCTGCCCCACACCAACTTATATTTTACCTTTCTTTTTTATTTTATTTTCATATACATTGTTTTTAATATCAAACAATGAGCACCTGTTGTGCTAAACGCTGTGACGCTCACCGTTCGGTAGTTCCACGTCAAAAATTTATTTTCTGCTGGTTTTGTGACAACACGGCTCACTCTAGCTGCGCGGGTTTTGGTCATATCGGTGCTCGCGTTGTCGATCTGATTAAGACCCGCTGCGGTTTCAACTCGACTTGTTGGGATTGCAAGGCAGTTGAAGCCGATATGTGAACATTTATGAGACAGACTCATAACGAATTCGCTGCTGTCCACTCTGAATTCCGGAAATTGCAGGATAAGTTTTCCTCAATCGAAACTCATTTTAAAAATCTCAAAATTATAAATGAGTCTCCAAAGAGAAGAAAGGTTACACCTAGTCTGCCCAGTGTTCACAGTTCCAATTTTCTTGCAGCTAAAGACTCTGACGCTCCTCCAATCAGTTCGCCAGCCTTGATCGACTTTGGCGCCAAGGAAATCGATGTACATGCATCTGTTCACCTGTGCCCGTGTCTGCCAAGGATGTCAAACTGGACAGTAATGATCATCCCGTGCCTGTGTTTGCCCAGGTTGTCCAACCGGACATTAATGATCATCCAGTTGTCGGCATCACTGTGCCCCCTAAGGTAGCCGTCGATACTGCTGTCAGGATGGAAGTTGAAGTAGTTCCTTCCACACCGGCTCGTACTGGCTCCTCAGCCAGCACTATCCCATCCGGACCTGCTCCTCGGGTAGAACCCGGCTCTGGCTCACCCACAAACCATGTGACCCCTCTTAACCGATCTACTCTATTCGCTGTCGCTATACTATGTACCTATATTTGTCTCGCGTCTTATGGAATCGACTACGGGTGTAATGGTTCGAGCTCCTCTGGCATAGTAGTAACTAAATTTACTTTTAAGGAAAAACGTAGTATTTCCTCCTTCAAAATTCTTGTCCCGGAGAAGTTTGTCAAGACTTTGTTGGAAATCTCTTCCT
Source organism: Drosophila algonquin (assembly GCA_035041765.1). Taxonomy (NCBI): domain Eukaryota; kingdom Metazoa; phylum Arthropoda; class Insecta; order Diptera; family Drosophilidae; genus Drosophila; species Drosophila algonquin. The sequence goes on from JAWNKY010002784.1 coordinate 157,385, forward strand.
GGCAGGAACACACTATCTGTCACATCTTCAATAGTCGATCTCGATATTCGCAATCCGCTCCTCGGGTAGAAATCCTTCCTACACCTTCTACTGATTTACCATCTACTTTAAAAAACTGAATTCTTACCAACCTCTAAAGATCATTTATCAGAATGTACGTGGCCTGTGCAGTAAGCTCACCAAACTACATGCTGATAGTGCAACTTTTGATTCCGACATTATCGCCTTCTCTGAAACATGGCTCAATTCCTCAATCTCGGATTCCGAGATTTTTGTAGACAATTTTAACATATGTATATATATCTGATTGACCATCTCGAGGTGGCGGCGTCCTAATTGCTGTTCGTTCCGACTTAACTTCCCAACTGTTTCCCATCGATGAGCTCAACACTATTGAAATTATCGTAGTTAAAATTCGTCTGTGTTCTTTTAATTTATTCATATCATGCTCTTAAATCCCACCGAAATCCTCTGAATTTACAACTTATATGCTTCACGCTGCTCATCTTCAGTCCGTGTTGTCTCAGCTTAGTGATTCTGATCGTCTTATTGTCCTCGGTGACTTTAATCTCCCAAATATCACTTGGTCTCCATCCAATGACTCAAACTTAATGTTCCCATCTATGCAGCATGACCTCGTTGATTCTCTGTCCGATACATCGTTAGGCCAGATAAATGGCATACGTAACAACATGTGTAGGACCCTTGATCTCGTCTTCACTACCGATTTCGAGGACCACCTCTATCTTTCCCTGAAGACCCATACCATCCCACACTTTCAATTGATTTCCTGTTGCCCCCTTCATGTCCTATAAAGTCGTTTATTAAGCCTTCGAATATCTATTGCTTTAATAAGGCTGATTTTTTCTCCTTGAATACTGCCCTATCTCAGATGGATTGGTCATTACTTGACGATTTCCAGGAAATCGAGTCTGCCACGAATGCATTCTATAGCTCTATTTTTTCCATCTTTCCCATGCATGTTCCTTTAGTCACCCCCTCCAGAAATCTTTCTGGTCCTATCTGGTTCACACCGAGATTAATAAATCTGAAGAATTTTAAATCCAGTATGTACAAGAAGTTTTAAAATTCCGGTTTGCAATCAGACTTTTCGAAGTACTCAATCGCAAAATCAAAATTTTTCTTATTTAATACATTGTGCTACAATAGATACTTGACCAAAGGCAAGCTTAACCTTAAACGCGACCTTTAACAATTCTTCAGGTTTGTTAATTATAAACGTAAATCTTCCCAATTTCCTTCTTCTCTACATTTAAATGGTAGTTATGCTGATAGGGATTGTGATATTGCTGATCTGTTCGCTTCTTTTTTCCAAAGCTCTGTCCCTTCTATTAACTTTCCCTCTTTCCATCGAACGTCCTTAGTAGTAGTTACTCATATCCTATCCCTTTTAATAGTTCTAACTGTATTCTTCCCCCTTCATCGACTATGATGGTCTCTTAACAAATTTAAAATCGTGCAAGTTTTCGTTCTCCACTGGGCCAGACTCGGTTCCGAGTGCCGTTCTTAAACTTTGTGCAGAATCTCTTTGTATGCCTCTCCTAAAACTTTTCAACTTGTCTCTCGAGATTGGTGACTTTCCCACCGTCTGGAAAGAATCCTATATTGTTCCCTTTCATAAAAAGGGATCTAAATGTGATGTCTCTAATTTCCGCTGTATTTCCAAACTATCTGCCATACCTAAACTCTCCGAAAAAAATCATCACTTCTTAGCTGCAACATTTTTGTGTTCTCTGAATCCCAGCAAGAATTCGTTAAACGTCGTTTCTACCAACCTCCTTGAATTTTCTACATTTCTAATTGCTGGATTTCCTAAATAGTGTCAAACCAATGTAGTATATTTCACTTTAGTAAAGCCTTCGACTCCGTTAATCAATCTTTTTATTCATAACTTATCTCTCCTAGGTTTTCCGACTAAACTTCTTTACTGGACTAATTCTTACCTTTGTATTCGTTCTCAGCGTGTCTGCTTTAAATCCTTTCTATCTTAACCTGTTATAATCTCATCGGGGGTGCCTCAAGGTAGCCATCTGGGTTCCTTGCTATTTAACCTATTTATTAACGATCTTCCTCAAATGTTATCTCATTCCCGTGTCCTAATGTATGCTGATGACGTTAAGCTATGTTTTTCATACAGGGACCCCTTGTCCCCACTATCTTTGCAATCAGATCTTGATGCTTTTAACAACTGGTGCTTAATCAACATTCTACCTCTTAACATTTCTAAATGCAATATTATGACTTTTCACAGCAATAAGCCATACCTTTTTGATTACTCAATGAATTACATTATCCTACAATGCCTTTTCAAAGTCAACGACTTGGGCATTACCTTTGTTCCAAATCTATGTTTCAACTCTCATATCTCTTCTATTTCTAACAAAGCCAAAGGAGTCCTTGAAATTGTCAAAAGATGGTCTAAGGAATTTACAGACCCGTATACTACAAAACTTCTGTATGTTTCTGTGGTAAGGCCTGTCTTGGAATATGGTTCTTGTGTCTGGTCTCCTCACTACCAAAAATTTCAGGATATGCTCGAATCAGTACAAAAACAGTTCGTCATCTTTGCTATCCGCGGACTCAATTGGAACCCTTCGATCCATCTCCCTTCATATGAAAGTAGGTTGCGCTTAATTACCCTTCACTCTCTTAAATCCCGTAGAATCTGCCAAGGAGTTCTTCTGCCCACAGCCTTATTAGTATTTCTGTTCCTTTCCGCCCGACTAGGCATTACTTTCCTCTTCATCTTAAACTCAGTCTTTCTAACTTCTCTGATTATGAATCTTTCTTATGAATCTTTCTTTGCCGAAACTATAACCAACTTTTCCATCTGTTTTCCTTTGATACTAGTTCTAATAGGGTCACAATTATCTTAATCAATAACTTAATTTAATTTTAATATGTAGTTCTAATTGGGAATTGTTCGGCTACCGGCTTTTCTCTAACCTAAATTTGGCTGTTGGTGGGACCTTATCGGCTACTGAGCCGATAATCAGCCCGACCGGGTCTGAGTATTTGCCTTGGCCCTTTCGCTTAATTAGTTGACATGTAATTTTACCATAACAGTTTAACTGTACATTCCTTAAACTCTAAACAATAATAAACAATTACTTGTCGTTGAGGCAACGTTCAGAAATTCGTTGCACTGAGCTCAGTGACTGCTGAGCGATCCCAGCTACCGCAAGCGGACACAGAAAACGGTTCGTTACAACTGGCGCCCAACGTGCGGCCTCACGACAAGTTATACATACGGAAGGAAGGGTATTATAAGTTTAAGCAAGAATGGGAAGGGGACAATGGGTCCAGCGCTTGCAAAAAGGAAAAGCTGGTCTAGTGCGGACAGGCCTTCGGCCACAATGAAATATAAAGGGTAAGGAAGAAAGTGATAGGTGCATATTACACTATTCGACAAATTTCAACTTTTTTTTCCGCTGTCGCCAAAAATGACTTTTTCTGATAAATTTGGAGATTTAAATTTTTTTTAAGAATTAGGGTTTTTTTTTATATGGAGTAGTTTTTTTCGAAATTAAAAAAAAAATATTTAAATGCCTTGATTTTTGGTTATAGGTAGCGGTTTAAGGTACCGCTTATAAAAATATAAAAATAAACGGCTTAGTGTTATAACCGTTTGACCAAAACGACTCAAAAAATACTTGAATTTATTTAAGTGTTATGATACTTAAATATTTTTATTGTTATTGCTTGTTACTATTTTAAAAATGGTTTGTCTGTCTTCTCTTGTCATTTAAGTCAGATTCTCTTATGAGAGTCCACACATAGTCGGCCAACATATTCTCATTCCAAACACCTTGATACCGTCGTTCCATAGCTTTAAATTGTTGGTGAAATCTCTCTCCGTGTTCATCACTAACATCCCCAAGGTTTGGCGGAAAAAAGTCTAAGTGGGAGTGCAGGAAATGGATTTTGAGTGACATGTTGGCTCCAATTTGTTCATAATTCTTAAGTAGGTCTTGAACGATTTTAACGTAATCATCACTCGTTCTGTTACCAAGAAAATTTGTTGTAACCATTCGGAATGAGTTCCAGGCTGCTTTTTCATTCGTAGATAAAATATTTTCAAATCCATCATCTTTTAGTAGTTTTCGAATTTGGGGGCCATCAAATACGCCTTCTTTAACTTTTGCCAGCGACAGACGTGGAAAAACAGTTTTGAGGTAATTCATCGATTCACCTTCGTAATCCAGTGCTTTAACAAAATTTTTTATCAGTCCTAGCTTAATGTGCAATGGTGGTAATATAATGTCTTGGACTTTCACAAGAGCAGCATTTTGTACGTTGTGATGTCCCAAAGTATTTTCTTTTCGTTTTTCCCAGTTCTTTCTTGAGTAATGCTCTTTTCTATCTCAGCTATCCCATAGGCACAGGAAGCAACAGTATTTTGTATAACCGGCTTGCAATCCAGCTAACATGGCTATAACTTTTAAGTCACACGCGACCGGTGTTCTTTATATTTAATGTTTTCAAATAATTTAGTCATTGTTTGATCGGACAAATAATCTCCAATCGTTTGGGTTGTAATCTTCACCCAGTTCCTTGAAGAGAGGCCGAAAATATCGTGACACACGCACATGTCATCCTTCGTCATATAAAACTGTGCGTGAACCAAGTGACGCGTCCGGAAATGAGTTGTTTTGACATCTTCCTTCAATAAACGGGCATCCTTTAAAATAGATCCAAGAATCTGAGCTTTACTTTTAGGAAGTTCCAGGATACTTTTGTGCCACATCTTATAGTTTTCCTTATACTGTTCTTGGAACTTTTCGGTAAAAACGATTTTTTCTTCTTTGCTGGTCATATACTTTCCACATATGGGCATTTCTCTGACGAGGTCCACCGAGACCCAAAAATTAGAAGTCGTTGCAGGCACTTAAGTATATCCTATTTTTATAGAGAATTGATGAAATTTATCTTATCAAAAGAGTTTTCACACCTATAAATACCCGAACTCGATATATTGTTACGCAAAGTCGCGTAAGAATATCTGTCTTTGTTTTGTTAATTTCATTGCATGATTTGTTTTGATTATAATTCTCAAAGAGAGACCTTACGGATTGAGTGTTGCCCCGTTAAGTCTTCAATAGGGTACGAATAAGCAAATAAAAATGCATAAGAGACTATGCGATCGCAAACAACAGTTAATTTTGGTATTGTCTTATCGCAAAATTTCATTGTCCCGTGCGACAGTCAAAAACCATAATTGTTCTCAGTGCGACGAAAGTACATACAGAAATCACATGAAATTTGGTGTTCAAATAGACATTTCATCTATAATAAAGTAACGTAAAAAAGTTTTGGATAAAATTATAATTGTGATTTTTATACCCATACAAAGTTAGTCCCGTGCGACATCGTAAGTGTGAAATACAAAAAAAAATTGTTTATTGCAAATTATTATTTATAAATGATTTAAATCTAGATGAGCGAAGCCAGGGTAAAGAAAAACAGCGAGAACTGCAAACGATGGAGAAAAAAGCAGAAAGAAAATAAAACAGCACTACAAAATTACAGAGTCAAAAACAGGGAACGAATGTGCACTGCTAGACAAAATTCGAAAGCGTTGGCTGATAGAAATGAGCTAATAGAGAAAAGACTGAAAGAACGCATTAGAAAAAGTGAATGGAGAAAGAAACAGGCAGAAATTGAAGCTGAAAAAAGAAAAGAAATCGAGCCATACACATGCAAGCACACATTGGCTAAAGCTTTAAACAAAGTGGAGGCTGTGTTGCCCAAAGATATCAATAGAAAATTAAAAGTGATAGATGTTTTATATAAAAAATATAATCAGCCCGGACAAGACAATCAAACCAAAACAAATAAAGGCCGTACACTCCAAGAAAATATAATTAAATCAGTTCAGAATTTTTATGCAAGCGACAACGTTAGTGTACAATCGGCCGGGAAAAAGGACACACTAATTGTACAAGGAAAATTCATTGCAAAGCGTTTTATGATCATGACAGTCTCGGAAGCTTTTGAGCTGTTTAAAAAAGATTTACCAGACAATGAAGTAGGCCAGTCTACTTTTTATAAGTTGCGCCCACGACACGTCAAGCTCATTGATAAAATGCCGCACAATATGTGTGTTTGCATGTACCATGCCAATTTTTCTTTTATATTGGAAAGTTGCGCAAAAATAATTCCGACGTTTCCTAGGGAATTTGAACCCTTTTTAAAAAGTGTTTCCTGCAATATTTACAATGAAAATTGCATGACAAGCAATTGCAAAAAGTGCTTCACCGATATTAAGTATCAGCTGATTCCCCTTGCATATTTACCAAATATGGAAGATCAGATAAGCTGGCAGCATTGGCGCAAAATTGATAGCCACATAGCTCTATCCGAAACAGTTGCTACATTTTCGGAACTGCTGATTGAGTTGGAAGCAAAATTAACTTCTTTCAAAAACCATTTTTTTGTACAAAGAGCTCAGAAAGAGTATTTTGAGGAAGCAAAAACTTGCTTGGGTCCTAACGATGTGGCCATTCAAATAGATTTTGCTGAGAACTATAGGCTTACCAATCAAAATGAAATTCAAAGTGCTCACTTTAATTATAAGCAGGTTTCAATATTTACTTGTGTAGCTTGGATGCAAGAATCTAGAAAATCGTTTGCTATTGTAAGTGATAAGCTTACTCACAACAAACACGATGTGTATGTTTTTTTGATGAAACTACTGTATGAAGTTAAAAAGGATTTTGGAAGTTTTTCACGACTGTTAATATTTTCTGATGGATGCGTCGCTCAATTTAAAAACAAATTTATATTGTCATGTTTAGATAATATTTTACGCGATCTTGGACTTTTGTCTATTGAATGGAATTTTTTGCAACTTCACATGGCAAGAAGGGAGCTGTCGATGGAGTCGGAGCAGTAATAAAAAGGAAAATCTGGCAGATGACTAAATCGCAAAACGTTGTGCTAGCTGATGCCCTTTCATTTTATGAATTGGCGCAGAAAAATATAAATGGGGTACAGATTTTATTTATGTCTTCCGAAGAAATTGCATTTAGTGCCTTGTTGTATGATTTAAATGAAAAATGGAAAAATGTAAAAAGTATTAAAGGAATATCAAAATTACATTTTTATTCTTGCCAAGAACGACATTTAACAGTGGCTCGAACTGCATATTCCGAAAAAAAAATTCTAAATTTAACACTTAAACATTAATTTTTGTTATATATGTACATATAAATTCATATTCATATCAATAAGTTCGGTAAAATTTTTGTTAATTATTATTATTTACAAATAAACGCATTAAATTGAATTCCTTATTTTATACAAGTTTTTCAAGCTGTTTTATATATATATTTTATATATATATATAAAACAGTGCCAAAAAAAAACATAAATATCACATGGAAAAAAATGTCCCGTGCGACATGTCCCGTGCGACAGAGGCTTAAATTGAATTAAAAAAAAACTACAAACCATACATGCTTTAAATTATAACCATTTTAAAGAGTCATCAATGCAGAACATTAATCAGAAATTCGCAAAAATATATCGGCTCAACTTTCGCTGAAATCTGAGTTTGAATTGGTCGCCGCGAAAACCACTTCTATATTTGTCCCGTGCGAATACCATGCTTTTTTGCAAATATCTCTAAAACGAACAGTGGCCCAAAATCGCCCTTAGCACCAGCTATAGAGCTAGTCAAGTGGCGAATCATAACGGTAAAAAAATTTTGAAAATCATTTTTTTTTTGACATTTTTACAACTTGAAATGCGTACGATCGTCCCGTGCGACATCAGAGAAATGCCCATATGTAGCAAAACGAGTCTGCTCGGTAAGCACATGAAGTTGACCGACTTGGGTTGTCCATTTCAATTAGAAACAATTGGTATTTTTCGAAAACACACGATCGTATTCTGCTGGAAGTCAGAACTACACTGAGGCAGGGCAGGGATACTATAGGTACAGAGTTATATATCCTTTTTTATGAATAGCTTGAAGGAGAAAGGTCAAATATCTGCGGGACCAGCACCTGTGAAGGAAAAAGGTCAACATTTGACCCTAACAGGTATTCATGTATATTTATCCTTACCAAGGCTTAGGTATAAGGAATAAAACTGTCCACAACACTTACACCCCAAATAAATATGACCAGGTAGGATATATATCCGATATATATCAATACCGGTGTTTTTTGAATATACCAAATCTAAATAAACTTTAAATTACCTGCTTGATTAGAGCTTTTCCGTAAACGCGAGTGCAGCTGATTTCGTTCGCTACTCCAAAGGCAACGACAGCTGCTGGGGCAGCCGAATTTATCGCGTCGGAGAGCATGCAGCCAAAACCGTCTTTAGCGTCCGTGTCCGTAATATCAAACTCATTAGCTGTCCCCGAAATTCCGACCCCACCAGTTAATATAAGTCCCGGACCACCGGGTATTACCATCACAGGTGATGGGCCTGTGGTACCAAGATTGGTGGGGATCCCACCAAAGAGACAAGTTTTTCTCTCGCGGCTAGCCCCTGACTCCACAATTAAAAATGTGACTGCTTATATTCAAAGCCAAATAAAAGCCGTTGATTTTAAGGTGGAAAAGTTTAACTTTTCTCATGCCAGGGAGATATCTTCTTTTAAAATAAGTGTCTCCTAAACTTACCTTAACACCATCTGTTCTGCCAAATTTTGGCCGGAGCAATTGGTGGTGAAAGAGTTTAAGGCAAAGAAGAAGACTAGGCCCCCAATAACTCTGCCAACTAATCAGACAAGTGCTCCTTCGTCATCTTCCCGCTCTACCTCCACCCGTCCAAAAAACTAATAAACTCTCTTTTAGTGACCTATCAAAATGTTCGAGACTTGCGTAGTAAGCTCAGCATTCTTTTCCAGGATAGTGTCACATTTGCATCCCACGTTATTGTGTTTACCGAAACCTGGTTAAAACCGGACATTCTTAGTTCCGAAGTCTTGGCAGGTCGGTACACAACTTATAGAAAGGATCGTTCGTCTCGACGTGCAGGAGGGGTTCTGATTGCTATGGACTCAAACTTCAAGAATATATAGTGGACATGCAGACTCTGATGCGGCCCCTGAAATGTTCCCAGGACGAGCAAACGGAGCTGATTAAGGAGAACAGCATGCCGGACCTGAGGGCGTACATGCGGCCGTACAGATGTAGGAGTCTGGACGACATGAAGGTGCTGGCGGACGAGTTCGAGGCGTTGGAGAGAGATCGGGCTTCCAGAGGGAGAACCCAGCGTCTAAGGCGCGAGCCGCAAATCCGTTCAACAAGCCGGCGGGGTCAGAGGCGTGCCGCAGATGCACGGAAGGACCGCCAGAAGCGCCAGATGGCGGAAGACGGGAAACGCCCCGCGACCCAAGCCGCGGAGGGCCGTGCCGGGGTCCCAAGAAGCCGGCCCTCAAGCCTAGGGCCAGTTGACGAGTGAGGACAAGCAGCTTTCCGCGGTGGTGCGGATTGCTGTTGAAGAGTTGCGGGCCACGGTAGACACAGCTTCGTCAGCTGCACCCTAGCGGGCCGGCTGGGAGGCACGGGGAGAAAGGTGACTGTACGGAAACAGGTGCGCATGGCAGACGGCCATGCGCAGGTGGTGGCGAGCCAGCTCGAGGTGGATGTGGTGTTTGGAGACAAGGATGTCCTGATGTCACTGCTCGTACTGCCAGGGGTGATCGACGAGCTGGTTCTGGGTGGGACTTCCTGTGCGGGGCACAGGGTTATGATCCACGCCAAAGATCGGAAGGAGAGGGGTCCGGGAGGAGAGGCTGTCGGTGCCGAAAGTCGCGAGCATGGACAGGGCCCCAGAACTGGAAGCGGCGGCAGGGATTATCTCAGTGGAAGCCGAGGTCGAGAGCCCCATAGGTGAAGAGCCGGTGGCGGAGTTCCTGACCCGGGAACTGGCAGAATTCGCCAAGATGAAGGAATTATCAAACGTGGCCGTGTATACAATCACTATGAGTGATCAACGGCCGATAAAGCAGAGATAATACCTGAAGAATCCCAAGATGCAGGCGAAATAAATCAGAAGGTGGACGAACTGCTGGAAATGGGGTGCTTCAAAGAGCTATCAAAGAGTCCGTACAGCTGACCGATAGTGATGGTGAGGAAGAAGTGCGGCAAGTGGAGGCTGTGCATGGACTTTCGGCAGGTGAATGCGAAGTCCATAAAAGACGTGTATCCGATGCCGACGAGGATCGACTATATTCTCGACCAGTTGCGGGAGGCGGGATTCATCAGCAGCCTCGACTTGAAGGACGGGTATTGGCAAATTCCTCTGGAGGAGGGCAGTAGGGCGGTCACGGCATTCACGGTGCCAGGTAAGGGGCTATACCAGTGGTGATGCCGTTCAGGCTGCACTCGGCCTCGGCCACCTTCCAGCGAGCGCTTGACCAGGTGATTGGCCCGGAGATGATGCCTCACGCCTTCGCATACCAAGACGACATTATCGTCAGTGGAAGAACCCAGAAGGCACACAGGGAAAACTTGAAGGAGGTGTTCTGCCGCCTGCGGGAAGCTAACTTGAGGCTAAATGCCGATAAGTGCCAGTTCTTCCGGAAGGAGCTGCGATATCTGGGCCATAAGGTGACGGGCGAAGGACTTTGCACGGACCCCAAGAAGGTCGCTGCCGGATACCGAGAAGGAGTGCCTGGGCATAGTGTGGGCCGTCAGGAAGTTGAAGCCGTAGTTGGAGGGGTATAGCTTCAAGGTGCTCACTCACGGACCACATGGCTCTGAAGTCGCTGAACATCATCGAAAGCTCGTCGGGCAGAGTGGCCCGGTGGGCGTTGGAGCTGCAGCAGTACGACTTTGAGGTGTCGTATCGAAAGGGGCAGCTTAATATCGTGGCGGACGCCCTCTCTCGACAACCTCTGGAGGAGAAGTGCCTAAGGACCAAAGTTGAGGAAGAAGGCGAAGGGAAAACAGAGTCGCCATGTAAGTGGCTCCAAAAACTACAAGAAAGGCCGGGAATGCACAGGGACGTAAGGAGGTATGTCCGGCATCATGGTATGAAGGGCCCTACCAGATAACAGATTTTGTGTCGCCCGTGATCTGCAGACTCAGGAAAGAAGGAGACAAGCGGACGAGGACGGCCACATAGGGGACCTGAAGCCACAGCCGAATGAAGAAGATGGCGCCACGCAGGGCACAGGTATGGAATGCCACGCAGGACACATTTAGGGAATGCCATGCAGGACATCGTTGATATAATACCACTAAGGATGATCTCGTCCCGCGCATAAGGCGACAGAAGCAGTTGGAATCTGGAAGAAAGAGATGCGTTTGAGTGGCATGAACCATAACAATATAGGAACAACAGGAAAACCAGAAGGAGAGGGGAGCCGAGAACGCGGCGTGCTGGGAGGTGAGCGCGAGCAGTGCCTACGCTACAAGCCGAGTTAGCTGCAGGCCGCGGGGAAGATGCTGACACGAATCCCGGAGAAGCCGTGGGCAACAGTGTGTACCGACTTTGTGGGACCTTTGCCAAGGTCGAAACAGGGGAACTCGATGCTGCTGGTCATGGTGGACCGCTTCTCGAAATGGACAGAATTGGTGCCATTGCGTTAAGCCACGGCGGAGGCACTAACAATTGCCTTTCGAGAACTGATTGTGGCCCGGTTCGAAGTGCCCAAGAAAATCATTACCGACAACGGGGTGCAGTTCACCAGCAGAATCTTTAAGAAATTCCTCGAGCAGTTTACGGCACCCTACACTCCGCAAGAGAACCCGACGGAGCGCGCGAATAGGACTGTGAAGACGATGAAAGGCTCAGTTCTGCGAGAGGGATCAAAGGTGCTGGGACGAGAATTGGCCGGAGTTGATGCTGGCGATGAACACGGGAGTGTCCGAATCAACCGGGTATTCGCCGGCGTTCATAGTGCAGGGCAGGGAGCCCCGCCTACCAAGGGCCTTGTATTATGAGGAGACCGTCTGTACGGTGCAAGAGGCACAGACGCCCGAAGAAAAAGTCCAGAAGCTAAGGGAGTTGTTCCAGCTGGTGCGGCGCAACTTGGAGAGAGCCGCGCAAGACCAGGCGCGGCACTACAATTTGAGGCGAAGGCCATGGAAACCAAAGGTGGGAGGCCAAGCAGCATCACCTCTCAAACGCGGCGTTATCCACTAAGGATGATCTCGTCTCGCGCATAAGGCGACAGGAGGCAGTTGGAATCTGGAAGAAAGAGATGCAGGGGAGTGGCATGAACCATAACAATATAGGAACAACAGGCAAACCAGAAGGGGAGGGGGGAGCCCAGAACGCGGCGTGCTGGGAGGTGAGTTCCGAAGCCCGGGGGAGAGTGACGGGGAGGAAGCCAGGCTCACGCTTCTATACGGGAACCCAGGCCACTTAGGAGCGTCGGGCCCGACAGAACATGCGCCGCTCATGCGTGGTCTACCGGGCTAGGAGTCGGATGATCCTCGCGTCTGAGCCTCTGCATGAGGGTGACGCCTGGCCAGATTCGGGTCGAGGGCGTGAGGAATTGGTCTGGTAATGATCTGCCAAGAAGCCGTGCCCGGGCAAAGGTTGAAGAACCTATTGATCACGGGAGGGTTCGAGGCAGATGGCTCGTGTCGAAGGCCGAGGGCGAGCTGGAAATGGGGAAATTAGAGGAGAGTCACACCGATCAAACATACTCACCGGGGCGGAAGGGGCGAGTTGAACAGCGCGCGGTGCAGAATGGGTTGGCCAAGCCGGATAGGGAAGCCGAGAGTCCCGAGGCAGTTTTTTTTGTGTTCCACGAAACGGGAGGTGGATCCATCAGGAGATGGATAGCATCCATAACACCGATAACACAGCGGAATAAAGGCGAACGGATACAGTGGGGATAGCACAGCAATGTAAACGCTAACGGACATAGCGGAAAACTATAACGGACACAACGGATAGCGCGGCACGGCGATAACGGATAACGAGAGCGCACAGAAGAGAACGGAAACAGTTATTCCGTAGGTGAGAGCAATGAGAAGGGATTCACCGTTACAGGGAACGGTGGAACCCGCAACGCGACTATAACAATGTGCACGCGTCCTTAAGTGAGCACTTTGTAGAACCACGCGGTGAGTAAAGGTGCAAGCAGGCAAAAGAAAAAAAAAAGATGGAACAGGTTCGCGGTAATTTGAGCGTGGAGCACGTGGAGCGCTATGGAGAGGACCAGGACGGCGAAAGCAAGAGGCTGAAGCGCGTTCAACGTTTCGTGGAGGAGCAGGATGTCGTGCTGCGGTGTGGCGGCCTCGCACGTGAGCGACGGGCGACCATGCTCTCGCGCGGAGGCGTGGAGGAGCGGCCAGGCGGATCACCCAAACTGCAGTTGATGGCCTCGCCCCTGGTATCACCGGAGCCATCGGAGGGGGACACAGTGACGCCGGTGGTCTCGCCGGGCGAAAGCGAGGCCGGGCCAGAAAGCGACGATGACAGCGTCGTCATCGTGAATTGGCAGTCCGCGGAGGCGGTGGAGCAGGCGTGACGGGCGGCAGAGCTGCTGCACGCAGAAAGCAGCGCGTGCGACAGGCCACGATCAAGTTGCGGCAACGCATTCAGGAGATGCGGGAGGCGATGCAACGCAGGAGCGCTGTCAATGTTAGCAACGACAGCGACAGTGTGGAGCTGGTGGAGGAGTAGTCCCAACCGCCGGAAGAGGCGCGGCCCCGACCGCCGGAAGAGGCGCACCCCAACCGTCCAAGCCGGCCATGGACCCGGAGGAGGAGTGGCAGCGGAGGCTTCGGCAGGCTGAGGCCGAGGAGGAAGGACTGTGGGAGCCAGTGCCAATGGAGGAGGCAGAGGAGGGAGAGGCGGACCCCGTTCCTGAGGAGCCCCAGGAGGTGCTCTTCACGAGAAGGGACGGAAACCGACAACCCTCGCAGCAACCACATTACCAGCAGGAGCAGCAGCGGGACCAGCCACAGCAGCCGCGGCTGGAGCCGCAACAGCACCAGCAGCAGCAGTGGGGAGGCCCGGAACGAGCGGTGGCGGGCCCGTTTGTGTCGCAGGAGGTGCGGACGGTGGTCCGCAATGGCATGGTGTGGCACCACCAGGTGCCTGCACATAACCTGGGCGTCGGGCAAGGCGCCTGAAGACGAACCACCAGCGGAGGAAGCCCGGGTGTGGGAGGAGGCTGCTCGGGCGAGCAACCCCGGCCACTCCTCCCGGGCCACTCCTCCCGGGGGATGGGCACCCAGTCAACTCGGGCTGGCGCCGAGCCCTGCCACTGTAACAGGGGCCGCTTCACGACCCTGCGCGGAGAGTGAAAAAGCTGGTGAGTGAGCGGGGGGTGCGTTACCGGATAGCGATGTCGGCCGCGTGCACGGAGGTGTGCCGCGAGGGACGCTTGACAAAAAATAAACACATTGCTGCGGAATAAAAAATAAACAGAGTCCAGCACACCAAAAGGCCGCATATTTACCTGGGGAGGGAAGGGAGCGACGCAAGGCCAAGGAGGCCAGCGGTAAACGGTGAAGGGAGCCCGGAAGAGAAAAATATAATATACTGAGGCTGATCCGAGCTGGGCAGACACGAGGCAGGGGGCCCGTACACGAGACGACCCGCGGAATCGGGAGGGTCGGAGAGCACCCCAGGGTCGCAGACCGGCACCATCTGGCAACCTCGTGCCCGGGGCGGCTCTAGAGGGCGCCAGTGAGCTGGCGATCGCAGAGGGCGCGCGCGCCACTATGTTTGAATTCAAATCGGGCCGGGGCGGGCCGACTGGAGTTCCGCGGAAAACGAAAAGAAGAGTTGTGTCCCGTGAATATAAGCAGAATATCCAGAGGACAATGAGGAGGGGTTCCCGGAGCCAGTGCAAACACTTTGATGATATTTAATTTAAAATTTAATGATAAACGATTTCAAATGGTT